>QYAL01000124.1:0-67017 GCA_003988805.1 Ploettnerulaceae sp. D365
ATCATATACCCCACGACGATTTCACGCCCTGATATTGCGTTTGCTACAAGTACTCTCTCAACGTTCATGCAAAACCCCTCAGAACACCACGAACGAGCGGCAGACAGAGTAATACGTTACCTGGGAGGAACGAGCACATACGCACTCCAATTTGGAGGAATCAATGAGGCTACAGTACGAATGTTTGAAGGTTCAAGCGACGCCTCCTTCGCGGACGTGCGGGAATCTAGAACAAGCTCCCAAGGGCGTCACTTTGAGCTATTTGGAGGCTCAATTGATTGGAAATCGTCGAGGCAAACCAAAGTCAAGAGATCAACAACAGAGGCTGAATTACAGGCTGCCTCAGACGCCGCCGTGGACCTAGTATTCTGGAAACGCCTGTTCTCAACGCTCGATTTCAATATCGATCACACACCATGGTTGAATATAGACAACATGCAAACCGTGGGAATCATCATCAAGGACGCTGAAAAGCTAGCCACACGACTACGTCACGTAGATATCCATCAACACTGGCTACGCCAGGAAGCTCAAGATAATAGAATAGCTGTTCGATAGGTACCAACTACGGAGATGAAAGCTGATGGGTTGACCAAAGTGCTAGGAATACAGCGCCACCGAGAGTTTATGGCTCAAATGGCGCTAGTGGACGTGAGAGACAAAATAGAGTCTAAATAGACTCTATGGGGGAAAAACGCTCAACAGAGACCTCCACAAAACACTGTTTTCTAGCTATAAAAGCTGCTGATTTGGGTGGAATTGAGGAGGAGGGGTCACATGACCAAAGGTGGAAACCCACTTTCTATGGCTATTGCCATAATACAATCGCTTCTTTCTTTTGTACTTACTTTTATTCAAGCTATTTCCATTATTCAAGGCCAGCCTACCATCAATCTGTCAATTGATAATAGACTGAGGGTGTGTCAGATGGAAATATATACACGTGACCATTGTGGTCAAAGCTTTCAAGGGGTTACATATTCTGTATTCTAGAACCACCAACTTTCCCTAATTAACCAATAGGCTATGCTATTGCCTATTCTGTTAATCCAGGACCATCAAAGATCCAACTTTCATCGCTTTCATCCCACGTCCAGCCGATGTCCACTCTCCTCGCCCAGAAACTCCCTGCCAGATCATCTCCAGCCCCTCTCGGCTTGAATGGAAAATGACGACTTCTGCGAGTCACGAAATCTTCAACCTGACTTCTCAAGCAGGGCTTTGAAACCTGTCCCGACGCCTCGGGAATCCGCCAATGCTCCACACGCCCGTTGTGCAACGTACCACAGAACGCAGCAAATGTTAGAGAAAGCTTCACGTGCAGAAACATGAGAAAGGAGACCCAAGAGGAACTTGATTCAGGTACAAACAGCCAGTCTGCTAGCGTCAGCGACCGCAGTGTCAGTGCGTGGAGGAGCAGGATCCCCTGTAGCTCTGTTTGCGTGCTCGACATGGCTCGTAGCTCTACATGCTGCAAGGACCTCCAACCTTGTCCTTTTGGGATGAAATCCACCAAGCTGTTCGTAGAGCCGAGGTCTTTAAGTGTCTCACGGTTGAACAGCAGTGTTGAAAAGGATATCCGCAGAGACCAAAGAGAATGCGCGCAAGCGAGAAATTCAGCCAGAGCTCTACTGCTCTCGCCTCGATGCTTGTGGTAGTGAAACTCCAAAGCAAGACACTTCACTCCAGACAGCGCCTTGAAAATGTGTATGTACTTCGTGGCGCCACGAGCCCATTGGTTGTACCCGAGTTTCGCCCCTTTGATACTCTGTAAGGTGGGCAGAGCGGAGGATGTTGCTGCGTCGAGCAGAGACCAGAAATGAGATTCGTCGTAAGAATACGTACTATGTGGTTCAGAAAGCGTGTCGTGAGCAATGTAGCTAGTAGTTCTGCGCGAGAATTCTTCTCCTTCCTTCGCGTAAGTACCACAATCAGTAGTATATTCTACCTCTGTCAAGTTAGGGAACATCCTCATAGCGTCCCCAAGCAATTCTTTCTCATTTCCACTCTCCTTGATCTTTCTCTGCCCCTTCGCAAATTCAAGATACCGTCGGTGAAACAACCTCAGTTGGTCCGTACTGAACTGGTCCACGAACCTCCTTTCTTCCCTCAAGCTCGTAAAAGTTAATCCCGTCCCTGCGTGCCGTCGCAACCACCCCTCAAAATCTTCTTCAAAGTCCTTACTTCCCAGATCGAATAGCTGTCGGCCGTCGTACAGGATCTTACGCACGTTCTGCCGAAAAATTGTATGGGAGCCAATTAACGATAGCCGGTAGAAGGAGATCAGGTTAACCTTTACGTTGACGGTTGCGAAAAGAAGAGGGCATATTGTTGATCGGATGCGACGTGATATGAGGGAGAGGGAGATAAGATTGGTATGTGACAGAGAGGTGAAGATGAGGGTCAGAAGTTCTAGGGGGAGTGAGTCGAGGGTTACTTGGGAAGCCATAGAAATTTAGGAAAAGTAATCTGGGCTGCACTCAGTGGCTTAACAGGTTACAGCTCGAAATATTCCTCTTAAAGAGGGAATTGCAATCATTTGAACTTTAAAAGATGTGTGCCATGGGGAGCTGGTGATGAGAAAATATCGCTCTTCAGTACGTACGGAGATGTGGTAACATGGAACCGACGGGGCTGGCTGATGAGGTTGCCTAATCGGTCTTGTGACCAGAATCAGTATCTGCCCTGGGTTTTTCAAGTCAGCCACGCAAAATCCTGTTGCTTGATTGGTATATTCCTCCAACTCGGTGATGGCCTCCAAGATCTTGAAGAGGCGTAGTTGAATCACTCACCAAAACCGGGGAACGGGTGGAAGAGGGTGAAATGTATGCTTTCTTTCTCTCAGCCCAATCTATGACAATTATGGCGATAGCGAAAAAACAACCGATACCCTAGTAGGAACCGTTCCTTCAAAAAAATTCTATAGTCAGCTCGACATAGTCCCTCACGTTATTCGTGAGCCCAAGCCATAGCCTTCTCTCCCGTCCCTCAAACACAGTCATCCCGATGCTACTGTAAGCGGTCGCAGCTGCAAGTCTAGCGTCTCTCGTACATTGCGCAATACACACAGCCGCTTCGATACCGAGTGTCTTGATCCAAAAACAAATATGAATTTCGAGCTTATAGCAGTTGGCTTTCACAAGTTCACAACCGCCGAGTGAATCAGCCCAACCCAGTGCACTCCTTTGCCTACAGTCTACTCCACCGTTACTTTAAAATCTTGATAGCCAGGCTCTATTCAGAGCCTCGTTCTTGGTCTGCCAGACTTTACATGTAGTTTCGAGAGTAGAGCCTGGTCCGCTGGCGTATGTATGCGAGGCGATAGTTGAATTTAAGGTTCCGGCACCGATCCAACAGAATCATGGCAAGTGATATCTGCTTCAGAGACATTGGCGGCCGCGACAGTGGCGAAAGCACTTCGATGAACGAGTCGAACGACAGCTTGCGTTCCAACCCGAGCATGAATTTGTTCATTTTGAGAGGGAAAAAACAGGACTTATACATGAAGCCAGAGACTCACACGAGGTCAGGCTCATCAGGGAAGCCTGAGTGGGCAAGTGGGCAATAGTGTTGCCTTCTAATCGATAGTACCAAACATACTTCGTAAGATAGATTGGTAAAAGCTTGCTACCAATATTTACTCGAGCCAGCCTGCTCAGTAACTTCGCACAAGTAACCACCATTCTCCTCGTTATCGTTAGTTTTCATACACCGCGGTGCAGTCCATGTATTGGTGACAATTTGGTGTAGAAAGTTCTCACGTCGCAAGCATAGGCCTCCTTGGCTACGAAGCCTTGGCCGATACTTCTGTATCTTTGGTGTCATTGACCGTTATTGTCTCGAAGACTCGAACTTTGTCCCTTAAAGAGTTGGCTGCCATGATTGCATCGCACGACCAGGAAACATCTTGAGTGTTGGATCTCTGAGTCCTCCGTCTCCGAGTGTGATAGGTGATTGATACAGTGTAACTCACCCCTATCTCTACCTATAGACATTGATATCCATATTGAACCAATCCAACCAATCGAGGGCTGCCTGATCATCTGTCTGCGGGTGGGGTATATACGTATCCAATTCCTTGCCCGCATTATTGATCGCTTTATTGATTTGATCATCGGACATTGAAGAGAAATTTAAAAGCTCAGACATCTCAAGCCGAGGAATGTTGGGCTGGTATGCTTGGATTGGCGGGACAGTCGCTATGGGATATGGGCTTTGCACTTGTTGGTGTGTGGTTTCTTGAGAAAGTGTTCCAATGACCTCATGAAGATGTCTCCCATACAATGCTGAAGCGCCATTCCGATGAGCGGGATTCGAGCCAAGTCTTTCTAGAACGTCCGCAGATTCTTCGATAAGCCTTCGTATACTCGGTGCGAGGCTCATGCTTCCAGTCGAGCCAGTGGTGCTGAGATAGAACGCGAAACATGCGGCGAACGAGATCATGATAGCAGTGTTGTTAGGCATAGACTTGAGTCGATTCTCTCCTTGGACAGCTGCACGAAGTACGTTCAGGGCAGATGACAGGCCCGCAGAACGGAAGAAACGTTTTACCTCATTCGGAGCTGTTGGATGGTTGATCACACTGCTATAAATCGATAATCTTCCATGAGTGACAAGAATTTCAACGTATGGTGGGATCGAATTATCCTTCATACCACCAATGGCAAATGCCCAAGTTATATACCATTCATTAAAGAATTCATCAATCATTTTTTGGAGGGATCGGGCGATGGTGGTCCCAGTCATGGTAGGAGTTCGATTAATATCGCTTGTCTTCTTGACTTGTGATATCAATGTCGCAAGATCTCTCCGCAGAACAGCGGACGATATTATCGAGCCATCCCATCTATCGGCAATTATAGACTGATGCCAATTATCGCATCTTTCGATCAGTGAGGTGAGTGGCACCGTAAAGCTCCGTCCTCTTGCCAGACAAACTCCTCGGTCAAGAACGAATAAAGCTAGCCAAATTCTCTCTCGTCGGCGGAGGAGACGTCTTCCAAGGTCCGAGTTCGGATCAAGATCCGAGAACCCATCCAATTCGAGGGCTTTCTTTGCCGAAATGCAATCCGAGGGAGCCTTTCCTTCATGAATTCCGGCCAAGGAACCACTTGGAGATGGAATGATGAGTTTATTAAGCGAGATATCCACGGCGATTGCCAGAGCAGAAGCCATGTAAGAGCATGTGCCGTCATCAGACCAATGTTCTCCCGGGGCCATCCATGGGATGTTGACCATGAAACCGAGAATGATCTCCGGAGAACGGTTTCGTTTGATCATGACGTTCTGCGCTAGGACATTAGCGTGAGCCGACAACCGCTTGGAGACTGCAGCCGCTGTTGGCATGAAAAGAGCCGATCCAGCCATGATCGATGTGAAGAGAAAAGCAGATTGTTTTCGAACAAATTGTGGTGTATGTAAGAGAGGATCGAGGCCCCAACGTGTATGCGAAAGATTGTCATAGAAGCTGCAGTGGTTAGCGGCAATCGAGCAAGAAGAACATCCGGCGTATGAAGTGGTATATTGTTTGCTTCTTGGACGATAGAAAATCGAAGAGTGGCATGGTAGATCTAAAACGAGCAACTCACAAGGCAAACAAGATCGCAGCCTCTTCTTCCGTGACAAGGCCAAGTTCGATAGGATCGATTTCCGGTCCAACGTCCAAACTGGGATGAAATGGACCAAAGAAGCCTCGGAGTTTCTCATCTCCGGGTAATCTAGACTGAACAAAAGGGTTTGAGATTGAATATGGCGGATGTTTCGACGAGGTGGACAAATCGGATGCTCTAGCAAGCAGCTGTAATGGGTTCTCCGCATCGTCGACTGAGAATTGGTCGTCAGCTGCAAGACTAATTGTCTCTGCGCCTACTGACTGTCTAAACGGATAGGACGGGAGAGCAGAAGCTTGGGTAAAGCTATGGTCGACTCCAATGCTCGGATTTGAAACTTTCGGCAGTAACCCTTGCGCCTCGCCCAGAAGATATTGAAGGTGAAGGGCATTCTGTTCGTCTCCTGAGTGACTACCCCGAGTTTTGGAACTCTTGAGGGCCTGCTCAATGCGATAAACTGCCTTTTCAAGCCCATCCCGTTTACTATTTTGGTGTCAGACTGTATCCAAACAGGGTGAACTGAAGAAATTGATTCAACTCGGCTATAACAAGCACCTCTAACGAATCCAATACATTCAATGCAATGGCTTCATTGATCATCGCTGGTCGTGTTTGTTAAGCTCGAAGCTAAAGACGATTCTCGAAAATGATCATATCCTAAGCAAAGGAATCATACTTTTTCACCCCTTTAATCCTCCCGACCCGATAATCTGGCACAATACATTCGAACCCAGCTAGAGAACATTTTTTACACTTGGTATCCCCGGCCTTTCGAAGACAACGAGTCTTGCTCTTTCTGCAATTAAAGCATGCTGCTTGTCGCTGCGGTCCGTCTTCGCCCTTCTCCGTTGTATTGGAGCTGGATGGAGATTGATCATCCATTTCAATGTGCCGGAATGGCGACGGGACAATTCAACATTATGATGAGGATATCATACGGTGGGAATTGCTAGGGTAGAATTGTGCATATGCCTAGGGACCAGAGGTGCAGGGCCTGATGCTGAATAGTGTGATGGCAGGAAACGGAGATCAGCGAGGCGTGTGGAGGCTTTGGAGAAGATGTACTATAGAGCACGTGGTGTCACCACGCTCGGACCTCGGAATCCACTGAGTCCACTGAATCCACTAAAACTTTACGTCTTAGTCGATCTACCCGCAGAATTACACCGGTAGACCGACTACTACACCATTTTTTACTAAATCATTTGTATATCTCTCCTCTATATTGAGCCCATTCATACAATTTCTCAATGGTTTGCAGTTCCTCTACCGTGATATCCACCCACAAGATCTCGCATCCTCTGTCATTTTAACCCTCTTCTGCGTATCTAGTGTCTCAAATCCTCTCCTGTCTTCCACCGCTCCTGAAGTTCCATGATACTCAAAGCATCCTTGCAGCAGCCAGTCGTTGTAACTGCTCCATGAATATAAACATAAGTACAGTATTCGGCCTTTCAATTGTCAGTGCCGTTCGAGTTGCTGTTGAGTTCAGGACATACGTACGCGAGTCGCAGCCAAGCTGGGGTCCATCCTTTCATCAAAAACCAAGGACCTTCAGTTCTCCACGAATCTACGATTATTTTTACAAATCCCTATTGAACCATGAGTACCTTGCCGTGATACGGCCACCGCACCTACTGGAGAACCTCCTCCTGCAGAAGTGACACTCTGCATTCTGCTTTTCAAGACATCTGCTGGTGCGCAAACGGTGGTCGCGACAGTCCCTGCAATCAACGAGGCTGCAATGTGAATATGCATTCCGTCTGACATTGGAAGTGATCTGTTTGATAGAAGTGTCCGTTTTGCAGAGGTGTATCTGAGCAGGTCAGTATCCTTGTTCACATTATGGGTTGAGTCCGTACACCGCAATCTGCGACACATCTTCTTTCATTAGTATCTATTCGCACCTTTAAAAGAGCACTTACTCATCAAGATACTCCTCACGATGTTTGGACCGAGACCCTTTGTGAAAGCTCCAAGCCCTTCTTCTCGCCCTATTCTGATCAATCCACTAACCGCGTTCGTATAGAGGTACTTCTGGGTGGGTGCCTTAACCCCATCTGCACACATTCGGACCAAGACAACCTTTGCAGTTAGCATGTTCTCAACTTGGAAACTAGGACTTCGTACTTCTGTCGGATTCCCAACCATTCCAGCAAGTCCTCCTGCCACTCCAGCGCATGCAATCGTGGATCCCCCAGATAATCTTCCACCAGTTCTTTGACTAGTTTGACGAGCGAGGACATCATATAGTGCGAAGCGAGCCGTCGAGTATGTAGTTTGTCGAAGAATCGAAGCCGAGAGTCCAGACCATAACGATCGAATGCCTTTCGGATTAGCTTCAGATTTGATCGAAAATCGTGGACCTACCATCTTGGACTGCAAAGCTCTGAAGCGCTTTCAACATTGGTTGCTTTGAGGATAAGACTTGTATACAGCTAGACTTCGTTAGAGCTTGACGACCATAATCGTAACAGACTAATAAGGAGTTTCTCACTACTTCGTCCTATCAAGAGGATGGGCTGGTTGGTAAGTTAGCACGGGAAACGATACAGGAAAGAGTGTCTACTGAAGCAAGCTGCCATTGAGGCAGATGCACCGCTACGCAAGTCAGAATAGTATTTTCAAGTCGAGAAGTGATTTACTTGCCCGATCCATAATGGCTGCTGAGTTTTCGACATCGCTGGTCATGAAGGCTTTGAGATGCTGCAATTGTGTGTGACATGACCAGCTCCTGTTACTACCTGGGTGCTAATGATATAACCTCAGTTTATGAGCCATACTAAACCCTCTCGGCATCACATATATGCCCACCCTGTCGCCCTGTCTCTGGTAATCTCTAGGTCACATGAAGGCCCGAGCCCAGCAAAGACCCTCGGCTGGAGCTTCGGCGCCAGAAGAATGCCCGACAGATTGACCTTATCGGCTGAAGCTCCCTTAACTGGCCATCATATCTTTCCGTCCGACCTTCAATTCTTGCGACATTCTTTATGCCCTCTATCCAATTATCCAGCAATGGCGACTAGACGAATATCCTCGGCTTGTATTGCGAGCAGCACACGCAATTCTTGTCTCAGAGCATTCCGCCCTTGCTTATTTACCCCACGCTTGCAGCCTCCGCGACATTTGCACACAACTTCTGTACGAAACGAACAGACAGCGAACACGAGGGCGATACGAGGTCAAGAACCGAAAATCGTAAGAGGGGGATCGAAAGTATATAAGAATGCAGACGAAGCTGTGGCAGATCTGCAGAGCGGATCTATCATTCTGAGTGCTGGTTTTGGACTCTGTGGGACGGCTGGTAAGTGAGGGATAATAAGCATTCGTTGCTGTACTGATTCCCCTACAGAAACAATTATTGCAGCAATTGAAAAGCGAGGGAAGGATGGCTTGGGACACCTTACAGCAGTGTCGAATAATGCCGGATCTGGTAGCGGGGGAGGCCTTTCTCCGCTGGTGGAATCTGGACAAATCGAACGGCTGATTCTGTCCTTCCTTGGAGCGAATAAAACTTTGGAGCAGAAATACCTGTCAGGAGAAATTGCTATTGAGCTGTGCCCCCAAGGAACAATTGCTGAGAGGATTCGGGCTGGTGGAGCTGGTATTCCTGCATTCTATACTCCGACGGGCGTCAGTATGCATCCCCCAGTCCATTCCCTCTGTGTTTCGCTAATCCCTTAGACACCTTGTTACAATCTGGAGATATACCCGTTAGGCTCGGGCCTGTAGATAAAGTCACTGGGAAGACGACAGTCTTGGAAGCTGGAAAGCCAAGGGAAACGAGAATTTTCAATGGCAAGATTTACAATATGGAGGAGGCGATCAAGGCAGATGTTGCGATTCTGCGAGCCCATAGAGTTGATGAGTCTGGTAACTGTCAATTCAGGTAATAGTCATTTGCAGTACCCTGTGATACTCGCTGATTTGAGCAGGTACACGACCAAGACCTTCGGGCAAATCATGGCGAAAGCAGCGAAAGTTACCATCGTTGAAGCCGAAGTGATCGTCCCGGTTGGTCAAATTCATCCAGATAACGTTCACATCCCAGGAATATATGTTGATCGCATCGTCCTTGCAACCGTGGAGAAGACTGTTGAAATAAGAAAGTTGAAAGAGGTTCCAGGTGGCGATAGCGGTGAACAGAAATCTGCATCGCAACTCCGCCGGGAAAGAATCGCCAGGAGGACGTCAAAGGAGTTGAAACATGGATACTATGTAAACCTCGGGGTCGGAATACCGACTCTAGCCCCGTCATTCCTGTCTCCCGAAAGCAAAGTCTGGATTCAATCGGAGAATGGCCTTCTTGGAATGGGGCCTTATCCAACCGAGACTGAAATTGATGCGTTTGTGCATCCTTCACTTTTCGATGCTATTTGCTAATGCCAACTCACAGGGATGTAATCAATGCTGGCAAAGAAACTGTCACACTCGTTCCCGGCGCATCGACCTTTGACTCTGCTGAATCCTTCGCCATGATTCGTGGCGGCCACATTGATGTCTCTGTCCTCGGTGCGCTCGAAGTTTCTGCCAATGGCGATCTTGCCAACTTTATGATTCCCGGTAAAATCTTCAAAGGTATGGGAGGGGCCATGGATTTGGTTGGGAACCCGGATCAGACGAAGATTGTCGTTGCAACGGATCATGTAGCGAAGGATGGGAGCCCAAAGATTGTCGAGACCTGCCATCTACCACTGACAGGAGCAAGGGTTGTTAGTACGATTATCACGGACTTGGTGAGCTTTGCTCCTGTGCTCTGCGCAAGTGAGGACCTGCTGACTGTTGTAGTGCGTATTTGAGGTCGACCGCACGAGAGGAGGTCTGACACTCACTGAGTTGGCACCGGGTGTAGATGTGGAGGAGGTTAGAAGTAAGACTGGCGCGAAGTTTAAGGTTGCGGATGATATCAAAGACATGGAATAGTTTACAGGTATGTATATGAGTGATTTGTTTACGTCCGGAAAAGGGGCGGCTTGGGAAAATTCTATCTCTATCTCTACATAACTGTCTTATTATGCCTGAATCATTGTCTACAACTTCGCCTGTCCAAAGCCAGGAGCAAAACTCCCATTCCCCTGTCCCAGAGCCTCAACAACGGCATCCACAGCCCCAAGCAGCCAGATATTTCCTTCATCACTTGCTAACCACTCCCCGCCATCCACCGCAATCTCTCCCTCTGCCTTGAAGCTCTCATCCTCAAATGCTTTTCTCAATCCAAACACATGACTGATAACCTGTGGCCCAACACCCGTCTGTGCTCTTAGACATGCCACTGCCACGATGCTCGTCAAAACTCGGCCCACTTTAGCACCTGTCTCGTGACCTAGATTTGGCGGATCGGCAAAGAGAGCACCGTATTCATGGTTGAGGATGAAGACGGGTAGGTCTGGATGCGATTCTGCTAGCTTTGAGTAGAGCTTTTTATCAAAGGGTCGATAGATCGAGGACCAGAGGGAGTTGCCACGGGAGATGATGGACTCGATGTTTGACGTGGAAGTGGTGCTTGACTCATTAGCCATACTCAAACATATGGAAAGGAGACAAACCGAGTAGGCGTCGTAGAGAGTGATGATACAATATCACTAGGTAGGCTCGATCTGAAAGCTCCCAAGCAATTGATAGTTCTTGGGACCTGTCACGTGGTCAGCACCTGCGATGAATCGAAAGAAAGGGAGACAAACGCCATTGAAGCCAATACACTTCAGACCGACTTCCCTCATCAATTCGGCCGTCTCTACCGACTGTTTCTTATCTTTGGATCTTTCTGTAGCAAGGTTATACAACTCTGTCAAGGACTCTGGCGAGTTCATCGTCATCGTCGCAGCAGTCTATCGTCATCAGTCCTTTGCAGCTTCTCCGCAACAATCATACTCAGTTGCTGAGGAGAATGACCCACGGATAATGTTAGCCATGCTGGTACTCCCACACTCTTTGCCGAAGCTTCTTGTCGCAATCGCTCATAGACTGATCGTATTCCTGGGGATGCTGGGAGCGTGTTCGGTCTTGCAAATGGAGCCCCGATGAGGGATTTAAGGTGTGACGATAGCTTCGACATGTTTGCTTGTTACCTCCCAATCATCAGCAGAAACAGCGCAGTGAGAAGGAGATATAACCAATTAATATTGGAGCCGCTGTCTCTCATGGAGCACTGGAGCAGTACAGCAAAAAGAAATGGCCGAGGTTCTGAAGTTAGTGATGCTGTGGCGTGATGGTGGGGAACATTCGGTCAAAAATCAACGACCTAGGGGCGGGGCGGTTTCTAAGGCGGGTGGACAAGCGACCCTGTAAACAATGGATATCGCTGACATTGTAGTGAGATTCAAGTGGCTAAAAATTGATGATCATCTTGATTCCATCTTCGGCTTCCCTCATTGGGGTAACCTTGCACGGCACGGTTCAAGTTGGCGGTGTCAACTGAATAAGCTCTGGTCGTCCCCATAGAAAACCCCATAAAGCCCCTCTCCCCAGATTTCCCCAGATGTGTATCTTGTCCTAAGCTTCTCCTCTCAGTGCTTCTATCCTTCACTCATTGTTATGATCATTTAGAGTCAAAAATGGCAATCCAAGATGACCTCAACATCGAGGAAAAAGACGAAATGGTCGCATATCAAGACGAGACTATCGCTGCAGCCAAGCAGCACGCCGAGAATGGCCAAGTATCTGCCAACTCTGCCATGACCAGGAAGATTCTATTAAAGCTTGATATCAGGTTCGTCTTCCAATCGCTATGATTTTCTAGTCAATTACTAAAGATCCCAACCAAGAGTCCTCCCTGTCCTAGCCCTACTTTTCCTCTGCTCCTTTCTGGACCGTACAAATGTTGGAAACGCCAAAACTTACCACCTTGAGAATGATCTTAATATGACAGATCGTCAGTACGACACTGGCCTCGCTGTTTTCTATGCGACGTATATCGCAAGGTCTGTCTCCCCACGACCTCGCTTAGCCGTGTATGACTACTGACCGACCCAACCCCAGTGAAATTCCCAGCAATCTTGTTCTGAGGAAAGTATCGCCGAGAGTATGGTTGCCGGCCTTGACAATGCTGTGGGGTGTTGTTACGATGTGTCTGGGTTTTGTGAGGAACTACAAGGAGTTTGTGGCTGTGCGCGCTCTATTAGGTATTTGCGAGGGTGGTTTGCTGCCGGGAATGGTGAGCTGATGTACATGCAGAGAAAGAAGAATGCTAATACTACGAACAGGTTTTGTACCTCTCCGGGATATATACGAGAGGCGAAATGGCTCTGAGATTGGGTCTTTTCTACACGGCTGCTTCTCTGAGCGGTGCATTCGGAGGTATTTGGCCCTTGAATATATGTTAATAAATTTTGACATAACAGGTCTCCTTGCACGAGCTCTTACATCTATCGGTAAACGTGGTAGTCAGGAGAGTTGGAGTTGGATCTTCATCATCGAAGGACTTATCGTATGTACCACCAAGTTCCAGTCGAGGCATCAACTGATTGATAGACTGTTGCCGTGGGCTTCATTTCCTACTTTCTCCTCCCGAACAACGTCGAAACAGCTTCGTTTCTGAAAGAAGAAGAGCGAATTTTCGCTCGGTCCAGGCTGCATCTGGACATGCCGCCTCGGCTTGCTGGAGACGGAAGGTTTGTCCATCCTGTCAGTTGACTTCCTCGCTAACTATTCCAGCGAGCACTCCCATGAACGATTCCAATGGTCCGAAGTCCGTCGAGGCGTTCTCAACGTCTCAACCTGGCTGAGTGCTTTGGCATACTTTGGCATCCTCGCCGGCCTGTACTCGTTTGGTCTATTTCTCCCCACCATTATTGTCGAACTCGGCTACACAGCCAATGAAGCCCAATTATGGTCTGTCATTCCGTATGCTGTAGCCTCAGTGATCACAGTTGTTATAGCTGTCATTTCGGACAGATTGAAGATTCGCGGAACAGTCATGCTTTTCGTCCTTATTCCCGCCATTGTTGGATATGCCGTGATTGCCAACATTGGTGTCGCTCACGCCAAAGTAAAGTACGGAATGACCTTCTTGATGGCGACGGGCATGTATGCCTCTGTTCCCTGCGTGCTGGTATGGAACTCCAACAATAGTGCCGGTCACTACAAGAGGGCTACAACGACGGCATTGCAGCTCATGATTGCGAACAGTGGTGGATTCGTAGCGACGTTTATTTATCCAAACAGGGATAAGCCCCAGTTTCACACTGGCCATACTGTCATTCTAGGGCTGTTGGTGTTTGCATGGTTCATGTAAGTCTGTCTATAAACTGTGACATATAGCTGATCAAGAAAGGGTCCTGTTCAACGTACTTTATTGCCAGAAGGTTAATCGAGACAAGAAGGCAGGCAAATATGATCAATTCATCGGATCTGGAGACGACAGAGACCCGGATTTTATCATGGTATTATGAGGAGGTGATTATTATATATTAAATAATATTTTTATTTATTACTTATCCAATCCCTAAGTCTGAGCATTTCCCTGAAGAATTGCATATAAAATACGTCAGTATACAAATTTTTAGTCTTATTTTCCGTATTAATTTCTTATACTAATTATATTAATAATTAGATTTTTATTAACTAGCGTCTTGCTTTGCATTAATCTAAGAGGGAAAAATATAACGCTAGGTTACAATAAGAGTAGAGCACCAGAGGGCAGCTAGAAGAGATAGTTGTCACGATTCGGCTTAGTCATGGATATTCTTGGCCCTGAGGCTCAGCAGCATGGCTGCACAGAGAAGCCAAGAATTCCGTAAGCAACGAAGTCATGTGGTGTGCTAGCCAGGGCGACGGGCTCGCGGGCTCGCACTCAGGAATGAAGTTTCTATATAAGACTGGCATGTCTGCCATTAGTTTAGGAGCTTCGTGGACTTTACTTTATAGCTGATACCAACCAGCGGACCTAACTACGTCGCGTAGTCAGTCGAGAAACTAGGAACGTTACATAGGCCTCTGTCAACTGCTTTTTATTCTGCCGCTTTTGCTTTCTTATCGCCTTTACTTTCTTACCGCCTTTTAAATCTGCTTGCCTTAGGCTTTTACTTTTTTACCGCCTTAAATTTCTAGTTAGTCAGCGTCGCCGGGGATCATGTCTAGTCCTCTTTCCAGTCGCAGGCTCCTTGCTCTCGGCACAAGAGATCACAATGAAGCGTACATAGCCATAAAACAGAGGAGTATTTGTCGGTGAGAGGTTGATTTAGGTAATGACTGTACTACAACCACATGAAGATAAAACCTACTCCCGAAGAAATACGACGCGCATATCCTCCACATCAGTGCCTACTTAGAAGGATAACATTTAGAGGAACCCCAGGAAGTCGGTACGTCAGAAGCTCCTTTATGCAGTAAGTTTACGATATGATGAACAAGTCAAAGTTGTAGCCCACCGTTACAAAGAGAAATCTTGAGGCAGGATCAAGCTGAGCAGTTGGACTTGGTCTGTTATATAATCCTTCGTCCGCTGAGACATTTCCACGCGCTAGGCATGGGAGAGGCCCGCCCTATGTTATAAGCGAATCTGTACATCTAAAGAGGCCTTGCGCCAGGCTCCCCGGAGCCCCCATGCCTAGCGCGTGGAAATGTCTCAGCGGACGAAGGGATAGAGGCAGATACGATATGATATATACGGCAACTCAAGAAGACTTGAGTCGTCGCGGCCCCAGCCTTTCATCCAAAAGTCCCGATTTGCGCAAGGGTTCCTTATCTCTCCCCACCTGTTCTGCAGTGCTTTATTGGTGCCCGCGTCTTCTCGTTGAACAGCCGCAATTATTATTATTATTATTTGTGCCAATAATAAATCCAACGGGTGGAATGCATTGACGGGAGGCTCCGACCAGTCACCAGTTTGGATCTTCAGAGGAGGGTGGGGTCGCACCTGCGGCAGCGAATCACAGCTGCACGAACTGCCTGAACCACCAATTGTGAACTCATTATTGAGTTTGTCGTTTCAGCAAACCAATGCCCAACGCACCAAGAATGCATATCGGATCGGTGGATGAGCTGCATAGTTTGCCTTGCAGATCAGGCTATAAAGTGGATTGTTCTAGGCAGCAGTATCGGCGGCCGCTAGTTCCTAGCCGACGTGCCCGTGACGTGGCCCAATCCGCGCTTCAGCAAGAGAATTCCTCACGGCCACGCTCTGAGATCGCGTCGCCTTCCTTCCCTCATCTCCAGCAGGCCCCACGATATACCCCATCATGGAGGCTACCGAGGAAGCAAATATAATCAACAGCCATCCCATCAAAGAAGGATTGGTTGCTTTTCGTCACCAGTTTGAATCATCTCAAGCGCGTCTAGGTTTCGTTGGATCATCTCGTGCTGTTGAGGACATCCTTTGCGCAGAATCTGGCTCAGGTTAGCGTCACTGCGCAGCAACTAATTATCTTGCTAACATATATAAAAGATCTAGTCCTTGATCTAATTGGGGCCTTGCAGACCCTTCCGGCCGCTCGTGTCCTACGTTCGCAGATTGATCGCAAAACTCACCTTCGTGCGGATCTATTCAGCCTTGGATCTAGAGCTAGCTCCAGCGATTTCGACATCAAATCAACGATCCCTTTGGTGGAACTGGTTGTTAACAACGCGCCTGACGCGGAGATATGGCGTGCCGTGTCCGACCTGATCGCACTCACCAGCCCGAACCAATTAACGTCACCAACTGCCTTCGAGAACGCCGTCTTCGACACGCCGCTTCGATCCAGCTCGGCTTCTCAGAGGGGGATTGAGCAGACACACGACGAAGTTGACCAGCGAATACTCGAGGAACTAACCGGGCGCGTCTACTACGATGTCGGAGGGTTCTACGAGCGATACTTCGAAGGGAAGGTCTGGACGAACAACGCGAGAGATATCTACGAAGAATCGAGGGCCCAATATACAGAAGGTCACTGGAGCGATTGGCCAGAACCTTCACTTCAGGGTCTTTTTTTTGAGTGGTTCATGAAGTTCCAGGATATTGTCCTCAGCGGACTTGGCCGCAGGTATTACACATCGGCGAACAAAGTGTTGAGGGGCTCGGAGGCTGATCGCAAGCTTGATATTTTCCTCACTCCCACCGACGCTGCCTTACCGGAAGGCGAGCACGACTGGTCAAATGTACTTGTTATTGGGGAACACAAACAGAATCCTGATGAGGATCGATCTGCAAAAACACTGGTGCAGTTGGCAGGGTATGCGCGCGAAGTGTTTGGAAGTCAACCGGAGAGGCGATTCGTGCCTGGTTTTACGATCTGCGGAAGTCTGATGCGGCTTTGGGTGTTCGACAGATCTGGACCTTACAACTCCGAGAAGTTCGATATTCACAAAGAGCCGGAGCTATTTGTCAAGGTCCTTGCCGGTTATGCGCTGATGTCCGATGCAGAATTGGGTTTGAACACGTTTATTAAGCGTGACGGCAATGGCAAGTACATCGTCACACGAGATGTAAGGATCTCTTTGGAGGACAAGCCAATCGCCTCGACAAAAGCGATAGTGTGCCGGGGAACAACGTGTTATCGAGGAAAGAGACCCGGCTCAACAGACTGGGAGTACGTTGTAAAGTTCGCTTGGCCGTCTGACAAAAGGCAGCGGGAGGGAGAACTGTTGAAGTTGGCAAAGGAGAAAGGAGTTACGGGTATTGCTGTGTGGTTCAATCATGAGCAGATTACTATCGACGGCGACCCGGACACTATCTCATATTTACGACAAGACATGAAATTTGGTACGCCACGGAAGCTATCGAGCAAAGCCTCGTGGGTCGACAGGAGCCAACCTACGAGTCGTGAAAGAAGGCTAGGAAGCGGTGCAAGTAATACGACTGTCTCTTCCTCTGGGAAGGAAAGAAAAAGAGACGGAATACTACTAAAGAGATCCAAAACCAACATTAGTCATGCCAGCGCGACAAATGTGCGCAAAGAAGACCAGCTAGACGCAATCGGCGCTCACAGCATTCAAGAAACAGTAGTCGACAGTCTGTCCGATTGCCGCAATAGGTTCCAGCGGAATAATGTCGACAGTATTCAAGAAGCCGAAGCCTACAGTCAGACAGACTGCGAAAGTGAGGTGTACGGCAACCGAGTGAACTACTGCTTGGTAACTTCACCAGCTGGACGACCTCTCCACGAATATCAATCGGCCAGAGAGCTTTTGGAGGCGCTGCGCGATGCTATCCGAGGTCATAGGTCACTGCTCGAGGATGGAAAGATTCTTCATCGGGATGTCTCCGAAAATAATATCATCATCACCGAACTCCCTGCCGAAGATGCCCCGAAAGGAAGACTAATTGACTTGGACTTGGCAAAGGAGCTGGACGGCATGCCGAGTGGGGCTCGTCACCGGACTGGCACTATGCAATTCATGGCAATCGAGGTTCTTGAAGGCAAAGGCCACACATATCGGCACGACCTCGAGTCATTTTTTTACGTCTTCGTATGGATGTGCATTCGATATGGCTACGGAGGTACGGCCAGGCAAAAACCCAAGAAGGCGAAGACAAATATACTGCGAGGTTGGTATACTGGGGTATATACAGAAATTGCCAATATAAAGCAGGGCCACGTGGGCAAAAATCGATTTGAGAACGTTATCGCGGAGTTTGCGCCGGAGTTCGAGAACCTCAAGCCGTTGGCTCGCGAGCTCCGATCCGCTCTCTTTCCAATTAGGGATGGGGACATCTTTACAGGCACGTTCCACGACCACAGTATAATGTACGATGGGATGGTCGAGGCGTTCGACGGGGCAATAACCTTTTTGAGAAAGGAGGAACAGGCAAATGCATAGGCAGGAGTACTGGGAATCAGCATTGTTGTTTTGGTGGGGGGGGGGGGTTTATCTTTGAAAAGGATGGAGGGAAAACTGTACAATACAATGATACCAGGGATGTCAATGAACGCGCGACTTATTGTATAATACATCAATTGTTTCCCATAAATACGATGCGCCTCATGTCTGCTTCCGATGACAACCTCTCCATTTTCTTCTGTGATATTCCACCCATGCCCCCTTATTCGCCTCGCTTTGAACGCTGCTTCCCTCGACCGTACGTGCTCCCGCGTTGGGACTGGCCGACAGAAGGATGAGGTTCTTATTAGACATTCGTCCCAGCAGATACGTAGGCACACAGAGCTTGAGCGGGGAGTGCGACTTGGGATACTGGCGATGGGGCTTGGAGAGAGGTCGACGCTGGCGAGGAGGGCTCTGCTGAAGAGGGCGCCTGCGCTTCTTGCGTGCTGGGCCACCGTGAGATGAGGACTCGTCGTCGCTGTCACGATCGCATCGGCTTCCTGCCTCGTTATGACTGCGATTGACCCCAGCGGAACATTGACTTATTAGCCTCTTGAAGCTCGACACTAAGGGATGCTAATCGATAATATCCTTGGTGAGACTGAACTTTTCTCAGAGATTGTTTATAGGAACTTAAACGAATTCGAAGATTTGTTGAAAATTGGCATGGAGTGGAGGAGAGTGGCATTCAAATCTTGGGTTAGCGCTGGATAGTGAATAAGTAACTTAACTAGGGCCTGGTATAGACATAAATTCTATCGGGGGTAAGGGATGTGGGTCGAGTTGGAGGAGTGGAGAGGCTTACAGCTAAGACCTCCGGCGTTGCTTCAGTTTGGAGTCTAAGTTATATGGTTTGAATATTGCATTACATTCCAGCTTCTTGTATTGACTTGAAGACTTTGTTTATGATACAGTACACTAGTTTAAGTTGTTCTAGATAAATTTATTCTTTAACTTAGTTAAATTGAAGTTGCATTATGAAATGATAAGTTAAGTTAACTTTAGTAACCTAGTAAGTTATCGCAATTTCTCTGAACCGCCGACTCGAAAGCATCCGGTTTGAATGGACGTACTTACTGGGCGTTAGCAGCTGCATCTCTTTGCAGCAAGAAACATGCGGAATTAGGAAGCCAAAAATTAACATGCCACAATATGCAGAGTAGTTACTCTTACCCGCGCATCTAGGCTGCACCTCATATTCCATCGCTCACACGGTTTAGATTCAAAATAAAATGCATAAAAGAAAGCGTGACAAAGTCCCCTGTTCTATCTCCTAGACTTCTTCGTTCTTGACTTCTTCGTAGCCACTTGCTTCTTTCCGACATCTTGGTTCTCTTTGTCCTCATCAAATTTTCTCTTCTTACTCAAAGCCAAGGATCCTGCCCCGTCCACAGTATCCTCTCCATCTTCATCACGACCTCTCTTTGATCCAGGACGGTCCTCTTCGTCCTCATGATCTTGTTTTAGTCGCTTTCCTCCGGGTAAACTCTCTCCATCTTCATCACGACCTCTCTTTGATGCAAGCGAGGGACGGTCCTCTTCGTCTTTATGATCTTGTTTCGGTCGCTTTCCTCCGGGTAAGCTCTCTCTATCTTCATCACGACCTCTTTTTAATATAGAGCGGTCCTCTTCGTCCTCATGATCTTGTTTCAGTCGTTTTCCTCCGGGTAAGCTCTCTTCATCTTCGTCACGACCTCTCTTTAATGGAAGCGAAGGACGGTCCTTGCCGTCTTTATGATCTTGTTTCAGTCGCTTTCCTCCAGGTAAGCTCTCTCCATCTTCATCACGACCTCTCTTTGATGCAAGCGAAGGACGGTCCTTGCTGTCTTTATGATCTTGTTTCAGTCGCTTTCCTCTAGGTAAGCTCTCTTCATCTTCGTCATGATCCCGCTTCAATACAGGGAGATTTTGCGCAGCATCAAGACTTGGGTAACGGTCCTCCTCCATTGACTGGTTCTCTTCATCCTTGTATGATCTATCTCGAGCATTTGATTCTTTATCCTGATCATCGCCTTGCTGCATCTCAATCGTGTTCAATTGATGAACGATTTTACTTATTATTTCCACTTTCGGTGTGAAATCTGACATGAAGCCATGCGTCGGTCTGGACTTAGAGCTAGACTTGTATATCTCGACTGATCGATTACTAACCCCGGCAAAGTAGCCACCATGGGCTCCAAATTCGTAACGGTATGTTTTATTACCACGCTGCCTTGATGTTCTCTTGTATTTCCAAAAACTATCAATCGTGTACGATGATGTCTCAGCTGAGCATTCAACCAATTCTGATTCCCTATGACTGATATTCACGCAATGAATTTGTAAAGAGCCATCCTGGGTCCTTAGGCAAAGATACTCAATCGAATTGGACGCGATCCACTGCAATGCAAGAATAATAACACCTTTCTGCACGTCACGGGCAATAGGCTCAAAAATCGGCAACTGCGTGTGCGCCTGGAATACTACAAGTCCCTCCCTGCCAGCAACAGCAAGATACTTGGAATCAAGAGAGAATGCAACGCTGCTGATATCGCAGTGGAAATAGAGGGCATTGTATGGTTCTGGGTTAAGTGCTGTACGTTCCATGGTCGGTAGTTGTCTTGTTAAACCTAGTAGTCCTACTGTAATTGCGGCAGCGATGAGTTTTTATGTAACATGCGTTTCTAATATTAGAATATAATATCTAACATAATTCTATTTACGGACAAACTTTGAGATTACAGAGGTCTGCAACTTACATGAATGATGATGACCACATAGTCAGCTGGGATTTGTAGACTTTGACTGTCATCTGGCAAGCCTCTTTGATGACATCTTGATCAGAAATAAGGGGGATGACTTAGGCGTGAAAGAAAAGCTACCATAGATCTTTCGGTCGGGTTCTACAGTACTTGGCGTGAGCAGTGGCTTGATTAGTGCGCAATCAGATATTCGATGCGGCGATGTTATCATCAGCGAACCTACCACAATCCACTCTAGTCCATTCACATATTAAATTGATCACGAACAAAGCATGTCAAATATACCATCTAGATTTCTCCAGTCTAACTTACAGAACATCACATACAGCAAATGTGTCAAGACGTCACTTAGCATGAATCAGACAGTAAACAGTAGATGAAAACAAGTAAGTTACAGTGGTTGAAGCTGGGCTCTATAATTCTGCTAACACATGTGATTCAAATGTTTTGAGAAGGAACTACCTCTAGACATTTCTACCAAGGAGCTTGTCATCTTAAATTTATTGTTATGCAGTCACGTAATATTCTAATTCAAATAGTAACTTAGTTTTCCTATCTAAATTTTTGTGAAGCTGTAAATCAATACTAACTTTACCTAAATGATGAGCAAGAGTTCAACGAAAGCCAATCCAATTTGACAACTAATAAACAAAATCCTCTATTGTAGTACCTTAAGCTTGGTGCTTACACCATCATTCCCTCGTTTGCTATTGTCAAGTTTCAATTGACTCACGGATGTCTTCGAGAACTCTCCCCTTAGCCGATGCCGGGACGCTCGAATCTGATTTCACACCCTTTGGACTCTCGACCTTGACTTGCTTGACCTTGCCAGTATCATCTTGCTCAGGGTCACTCTCGCGGCCCCTCTTTTTGGTAGGTGTCTCCTGAATTTTGCTTGACGTTTCGTTCCCGCACGACCATATTGTAACAAAACCCTGGTCAAGGATTTTGGCTATGGATTTCTCAGAACTATCCTTTTCGTCACGAACTGTTTTCTTTGCTTCATGTTCGTGATATTGCGCTTCCTCCTTCCCACAAGATTCGCACTTCCTTATATTCTTCATATGTTGACAAATCGTGTAGTTTTCAGGTACGACATCACCCAATCCCCTCATAAACCACTCCCAATGCTTTTGGAGAGGCTGGCTGGGCTGTTTAGAGCTGTATTGAATCTCGTGGGGCGAAATCCATTTAAGATCCTTTACTTCTACGCTACCTTCAGGAATTTTTGGTTTGCAAGCAGGGACAAAAAGTCCGTTATTATGCTTATAAAAAACCATTAGAACATTTTCGACCAGAAAAGCAATAGAAGCACCATTAGGTGCAAATTTTAAACCTTGGATATCTTTTGAAAATTTAAAGACTTGGCGCAAAGTAGGGGAAGACATCTTGAAAGTCAGAGTAGGATTTAGCTTGTTTTGCCTTCAATATGTTGTATGTCGTGCAGCTGCCTTTATACTAGAATAGACCAGAACTATGATTCAGTGGTTCTAAATATAGCACATCTCATTCACTTTTAGAAATCCGCAAATAAAATCTCTAGATGGTTTCCCTACTACGGATGTCATCAGATTATTGTCTATTTTTATCATACTGAGCCTTCATACTGTACCATAGATCAATATCTATAGAATCTCAATTCTAAAATTAGAGTACATCCATTCTTACACGTAAATACTGTAGGTACAATGGATTTTTTTATGTATAAATGCAAGCTTGCGCGAAACATTAAGTGCAAGAGAACCATTCCCACAGACTATTCTCATCTTATAGACAAACTACCCTACCCTTCAAAAAAGACTTTACTTTTGACGTATAGATATCATGGATCCAATTAAGCCAAAGCAGGAACCAGAAGATACGACAAACTTGAAGGATATTCCCCCTGCAGATACCACCGCTGGAAGCGACAATGCTGCGGCCAACAATGACGCAAAGAATCCAGAGAATGCTGAAGCCAACACCGCCGTAGACAAGAAGCTAGAGAATGCTATAAACAAGAAATACTTAAGCATTGAAAAAGCAGATGAAGGAATAGGATTTACCGTTGAAGAAGCAATAGAATTCACTGCTCGGCTTAGGCGTGGTGACAACGATCCGACTAAAGCTAAAGATCCAATCGTTCTAGCCCGAGAAAATTTCACTAGCCTTGCTGGAAAGCTAAGTGCTGATTTGGCTAATTTGAGTATTGATGATCGAGCTCCTCGGGAAGCTGAGGTGTTCAATGCTGAGGAAGACTATAAGGAGAAGTTGGCTGAGCAAAAAGCACTCGTTAAAGAGCAGCGGCGTAAAGACCTTCAGGAACAGATTGACAAGGAAGAGGATGAGTCAGCCTTATATGATGCCATATCAGAAGGTAAAGTTTGGGCTAAGTTAAAGGTTGGGTATACAGAATGTGCCATGGTCGAGCTTCGAGCTAAAGATAAGACCACTGGAGAGTATGATGAACGTGCCTCATGCTATCAAGTCTTCGATGCCGACCTGGTTGACCAAAGGCAATTAGCAAACGCCCCAAACTACAACGATATTAGACCTAAAAAGATTTCCCGAGCTCAGGCTTCCCTTGCATTCGCAGTTGCCTATCGGGGTGGACCTGATTCATTGCAAAGCACTTTCGACATAGAGGATTTCCTTGCAAAAAAACTACCAAAGAAAAGTTCAGATGGTGTAGTACCACGAGAGAGCCGCCGCACAATCTGGATGATGGGAGATCTCGAGGTGCCAGAGAAAGGGCCAGATGGAAAGCTAGTTCATCCTTTTGATAAAATATGGATGATGCCTAGAAGTAATTGGGAAGGAATGAAACCTAGCCAAGATAAGAAGAAGATATATCAAATGGGCGTCGGAAGGGCAATAAGGCAATTCCACAATTACCATAATGCCCTCGAACTCGAGGCAGGCGAATTTGAGCCTGAGAAAACACCTTTCAACAGGGCTGATAGCGAGAGTGCAAACGACTGGCGATTACCCAAGAAGACGCCCGAGCCCGAGGGGACACCGGACAGGGAATTCAGCGAGGAGCCGGTCAATGCACCTGGATCGAACTCCAACCAAGGCACAGTCGACGTAAATATCGATGGCAGGGCTTCCAGTATGGTGACGGAGAGAGGAACACCTGCACCGGTGTCCGGCGGTAGCCCGAACACTCAGGATGACCAGGACTATGAGGCTATGAGTCTGTAAGTTGCAGATGAAGGTATTTTGAAGCTCGGTTAGTTCTGTTTGTCTTTCGTCTTACTGGAAATTTCACATTTGTTGTTTTCTTTTTCCGCTTTCTTAGTACTAGATTGAATGATTTGTCATGTTTTATTTACGGCAGTTTATTTCAGAAACGATTAATCATGTTATTACTAGTAAGTTATCAAGTTGATTCATAAATATAAAAATGGAAAAGTAAGGGTGTGCAAACAGCCAGCGTTGTGCATACAATATCAAGCGTGTTTCCCCAATTAGAGACCTACAATCAACAATCTTCAGTACCATTTAACAGACACGAATCAAACCAACTTAACTTGTTCACTCTAACGTACGTCTTCATTGGAGGATTTGCCTTCAGTAACACAGGAAGGAGCTCCTTCTCGCGGCCTTCATTGCTGATCCGGCGACGAGACAACTTGAACTTGAACAGTAACTCAGCTGCTGGACTGACTCGCTCAAGTAACACTTTCTTCAAAGTCAAGCTTAACTTCTGGTTAACTTAATCCGACACTTCTTGTTGATATTGATGGATAGTAAAATTCTCATTCGAAATTCTTCCTAAACTGTGGCTGCCTTATAGTACATTTCTTTCGTCTCCATAGGTTCAATAAAAAGGGTCAATTTACGAGTGAGGCTAGGCATTGCACGGTCAGGCGACCACGGGGCGGTAGTGAGACCAACTTTTCAATCTGCCTCGCGTCTTTAGAATGCCGTGCAAGATACATTTGAATATAGTTCGGTCTCTTCAAATGCGCTAATGGGATGCGCTAAAGGGACTCAAATTGCGCAGCATCAATGGGTGAGGCATAAATGGGACGAAAATATATACGACTATATACACAAGCAATTCTTCAAGAGTATTCGACAAGATTAGATCTTACAGCTAACAAAGAGTGAAGGACCCCATAGAGGACACCATCCTGGAAGAGCTAAAGAAACCTGATATGTTGAATCAAGCAACTCGACAGCCAGACAAGTATCAGCATGTGCGAGGATTGCCGCAAATACACCTTCGAGGACAAAGAGTGCTGCCAAAAACGGAAGAAGAAGCTGAGATTTGGTATATGTAAGCACTGTTCTAGGGCCAGACATCGAGTATACGAACGCTGCGTGTTCTGTTCTGAGAACAAGCTTGATATCAAATTCTTTACTGTACTGGTGTCGACTAATCATTGATTATTATGATGTTTTCAGAGACTGAGGACTTTGCCCTGCTGAACAAAGTGAATGGACGAGCTCATCACAGAACTGGAAATCGTCATTGCTCAACAGGCAAGTCTTCGTTCGTTTGCACTTCTACTTCGCAAAGAAATGCTGACGATACATTGAATACTTGAAGAAGCCTTCTAAGGTCGAACGAGTCACTCGACGGAAAGTTGAATGCAAAGACTCCGAGCAGGAACAATTGCTACAAATGAAGGACATCCAGGCTCGGGAGAATAACACGACCGAAAAGATTCGGCAGGCCGCAAACATGGGAATATGTCTGTGGACGTGCCGATGGACATGCCGTGAAAGCCGCAGTAAAGCTATCGACATCGATCAGAACTGGGGGTTTGACATCATTCTGGCAGGAGAACAAACCGAAGAACGTGATGAGCTCGCTGACGGTGAGGCGGCCTTCTCATCCATAGCTTGCATTGCCAACAAGCTTGCAGCGATTACCATTCAGGAAAAGCTGGCCGATAGGGGAGGTCGTTGTCGTTTCCGTTTCGAGTGTCTTCTGGAAGAAGGTACGAACGTTTGGGCTGACTGAGTAATTGAGCTAGCTTTCCAATAGCGATCCTCATCTTTCATTTGATCCATCTGTGACGAATCGGCATTCCTTCATGTACTCCACTCCATCATAGAATTACAGCAGTGTGTGCTCGGCTCCGCGGCAATCTGCTTCAAGATATCGCAGCTCCTACACCTCGTGTATGTGCCGCAGCGGGAAGTTTGGGTATATTCTGTGACGTATACCCCCAGCAAGTAACCCAGAGTTGTACCATATTCCAATGATTCCCTTTCCCAGACCTGACAAAGCTTTTTCATACAATACGCCTCTCACCACCTTCATCCCAATCTAATACCGACCTCAAGCACACTCGCCCTCCCAATCTTACTCTCCCCTCTACCCTAGCCCTTATACCTTTCCCCCTCGTCAAAACCACGAACATAAGTAAGTGATCTCTCAATCGCCTTCATCGTCACCTTCTAAATACCTTCCTCCCCCTTTCCCTTCCCTTTACCACCTCTCGCCTCTTCAATCCCGGTCTCAATCGCGCTCTTAGCCTTGTAGCTGCCGTGCAGCGGGATTGCAGGTGTGGACCGGCTCTTGGTTTGTAGGAGGTAATTCCTTACACGTTTTAGCGTCGAACTGAAGGACTTGAGGTCGAGATGTAAATCGGATTTTTTGGGGTGGGTTGGAGGTTCGGGGAGGGCGATGGGGTAAGGGAGGGCCGTTTGGAATGATAGGATGCGTCAGGGTTCGCAAGTACTGCAAGAACACTTGGGTGCGGCCATGATGACCTTACTCTGTATGTTAGCGGATTTGCGAACCTGACACGAGTACATGAGCATGAAGACGTAAGGACATGAGGACACAAGGGTACGAGAACATGATGACCTGACCCTGTTAGCGGATAGTGGAGCTTCAAAGAGTTGACGTTTAATCTTATTAGCGGAATGTGTTCCGCTGCCCCACCAAACACTAATGATGGAACAAATATTTTCCGGAGCGAGGGACCATAATCTTGTTCCCTCGTCCAACAGGTGAAGCTGAGTCAGAGATTTTAACCTATTTGTTTTGCAGAGCCTGTAGAGAAAGCATAATTCAGGCGAAAAGACCTTCTGAACGGGAAGAGAAAGATTGCTTCCTTTTCGCTCTTCATACAGTAAGGAGCGATTGCGACCTCGTGCCTGTAGACTGTATGTATTTGTTATTCTTGATGCCAAGCGTCTCTGCTCAGCCTTGGACACGATGTGCATGGTATTCTTTGTTGTTGATCCACTATTACGGTATACGACGGAAGCTGCTTTTGGGGGTTGAGACAAGCGTTGTAGATATGCGTCAGCTATCATCGTCGTGTCCTTCGTCGTCATCAATAGCAATTCTTTGTTGTCATCGGCCATCTGGTTAAAGGATGAAAGAGCTGAGACTTGCTCCCCTAAAGCAGCGACCACTGACTGCATAAAGACAACAACGTTCAAGGGAAGATCTAACCGGCATTGTTCTAGTACAAACTCAGATATCTTGGCGGCCGGTTTCACTTCAATCAATTGAACATGAAAAGGCGAGGCTGCAATCGCTCCTTAATGTAAGTTTGGACAATGTTTAAGTCAGTCTCAGTCCTCAACGTGGTTGGTGTAGATAGGACCTCCAATCTATACAGATAACGTCGCAGCCAGTGCTCTCTCAATGTTCTCTTGGGCTTTCGAATTTTCGTACGATGATCTTAACTTGATTGATCTCTTTGACCGAATGGAATGTAACCCTCAGGGGAACGGTCTCGGAGGGTTTGTTGTAGCAAGGTTGTTCATTGACTCTGTCGAGATCGAGCACCTTGCTAGCTATAGCGAAATCACACATAAGGGAGAGCTGCAGCTCCTGTACCCGTCACTATCGAAAGATGAAGGAACAAGTGGCTTCCTAGCATAGAATCAAAGCCGCTAAACACAAGCAAGATCCGAGAACCGATTTCTTGGTAAAGTCAATCCGCCATCAGCGCCAACCTACCTTTTGCTTGAGGGACAGTCCTTTCTGGATTGCTTCTAGAGCAGTCTCCTCCAAACTCTCCAGACCAGTCCTGACAATCGCTGGCGCACTTGGTCATTGTTGCAGGTAGGGTGGCGAGAAAACCACTTGTTAAGTCAGCAGTTCTATATAAAGACAGGGACGAATTTAGACATTAGTGGAGGATTACTTTACTAAAGTCGGTACATCAGCAGGTAACTTTTAAATAGCAGTCTAAGTAATCTTTTAGGCAGATATTTAAGGTACTGATCATCCACATTGAAATCTACCATCGCAAGAAAGTCGGTCTTATAGCCACAATGAAGAATATTGCCTATACTATCACAACTCTTGTTCTGTCTATATCCACTGCCGTTGCTGCACCATCTTTCTCTCGTCGCCAAGACATATGTGGCTTAGCTTCATCTGTACAAGTGACTGCATATGGTGCTGCAGGGGCTGACAGTAGTTTCAGCGTTTTATTTGACAATCTGTGGCATGATATTGATGGCAGTAAGTTTTCTCCTTGAGTCTGAAGCCCTTGAAGTTGATCTCAACTATTAAGCTGGCTACAACAAAATGTTGAGCATCTCTTCGGTCACCTGGCCAGGCTTTCCAACCGTGAACTGCGAATTTCAAGGCGCAGCCGACAGCCCTGTCCTGAATGACGGGATAGTTGACGATCCAGGGGTGACATTTGTTGTAGCTCCCCCACAACCCTTGGTTATGGCTCGGTGCTCATGTGAGAATTGAGGTATTTAGAGACACCAAAGAGTAAGTTACTACCTGGATATTTATAGATAAATAGCAACCTCTTCAAATTGACCCAGGCACAGTCTATGAAGCTTGCTGTGACGAAACGAATCCTTAAAACTGTATCGTTTAAAAGAAGGTCGTAGGTGAATCTCAGGAAGTATCCATGGGACTCTTGGATCTGTATGAGGTGTTCTTATTACATATGGAGGCGGAGAGAAGATCCTGTCGGTAACGCCGCCGATAGGAGACCTTAAACATTGTATAATGACGCTTACGAGTTGAAATAAGCAAATGAGACCCCTAATCCTAACCCTTTGATATTGTATAGCTTACGGTTACAGGACAAAATATGCTACATTAACGGAACCCCGTAACACTAACCCTGCTCATACCCCTCCGCCTTCCAGACTTCATCCAAGACCTCGTACACCTCGCTGCTTACATCCTTCCAATCCCTGTCCCGGTTAATGGTGCTATTGAACACCGAGACCGAGACCGAGACAATAGCAAATCGGTGACATGCCCATTGACCCTCCACGAGGTCCCAATTTTGATAGTCCATAGAAACCGACGGGTCTTGGGACCAACAGATACGCGCCATTGCCGCATCTCCGAGGCTGCAGACGCTCCTGTCCCTGGTCTCCTTGAGGTCTCTTCTAGAAAAGTCGTTTTGACCGAATACATATTCTCGCCTGTCCAAGTTCACCAAGACGTGTTTCTGGTCTGACGGAAAATGGGTTTCAAAAAGTCGAGCATACTCTTGTCGAAAACTCTCTGCTTTCTTCGGACAATGGTGTTCCAGGCTCTTTAAGAACGTTTCTGCACAACACCGCCAGTTTCTAGGCGGGCAGACTCCTTGTCTCTAACGTCCTCCGAGGCAGTGTCCTTGTCTCTGACGTCCTCCGAGGATGTAAGATGCTGGTATATGGATCTCTCGTCCTCGAAGGGTTTGATCAGCGTGCCTTCATTCCTTGCCTTGTCAAACGTATATGAACTTATGCGACGGCCAAAAGCTGGTAGAGGTTCACCGCGGAGAGTAAAGTTTCGGACTCGGATATTCAGCCGACCCTTTTTGTCGAGAGATGCGACGACAACGTACTGATGCGGCTTATCTTTGGAGTTGGAAGGTCCGTATACAGTCGCAAAAACGATGGCGGTAGGAACTTCAGCCAATGCACGTAAATTTGGCAGGCCAAGTTCGCCTTGGCTCAAGTTCGCCTTGGCTCAAGTTCGCCTTGGCTCAAGTTCGCCTTGGCTCAAGTCCGCAGTGACGCGGTGCCTGATCCGACCAACAACTTGGGCCGATTCGTTGTCTAGGATGGCACCTTCATCCAATTCATCGCCATCGCGACGGATACCGATATCCAGTGTTTGCTGTACTTTTTGTTTAGTCGATTTCAAGGTATGAGGCCCATGTCGAGCACATTTGTCGATACCAATATCCAGCGGTTGTTGTGCGTTTTTTGTTGTTGATTTCAAAGCCTGAGGCGCATCTCGAGAACAGTCGTCGTTGCCCAGAAGAGCAGATTCTGTATTCCCATTGACTAAAAGAGCAGAAGTATCTTTGTTGCCATTTCTTGGAATATCTCGGCTCTCCTCTTGATCTTGGTCTCCCTCTTCGTCTTCGTCTTCGTCAGAACTGATCACGAAAGCGCTTGCAGTTTCGCCAGGTCTGACAGGGTAGAATTTGCTCCAGCGTTTCTTTGGCGTTGTTGCCATAGGGTCCCATCGCTGAACGAACCCTTCTTGTCCGAGTCTCCAAATATCGTTCCACCAGACCTCACATTGGAAGATTGGCACCTTCGCTTTTATGCCGATGATATCGTTAAGTGCGTACAAGTTTGTCGCATTGATATCACGATCTGTGCAGTCGAGGATTTCCTGCGGCACCCCTATCTTCTGCAACTGAAGTCTGTTGGGATGGAGCAATAGCTCTAATTTACGTATCCGCTTGCGAACAAGATCGAGAGTGGGGTTCGGTTCATCGATTCTGAATCCAAGTAAATTGAGAATATCGACATTTTGAAGTGCGTAATTGGCGTGGTGAATGAAGCCAACCATGGAGGTGCGCCGGGAGAGTTGTACTTCACAACTGGTTGATATAGGGTGAGGGAGGGAGATAGGGAAGGCGGCTGCTGTGGTAAGGACAGGAGGCGGTAATGTGTGAGCAAGTAGACGATGGGTGTTTGCTCTCGATATGGTGGGGTTTCCCTATGTTTTGTCGAAGCGCTCGATGAATCGTGAGTGAGGAAGGGTTGTTTTGGCAAATTGGTGATGCGGCGACACGCTCTGCTGCCTGGGCTTCGGGGTCACGTCGCGTGGAAAGGCGTGGGCTTGGCAGCGACGCGACATGCAAGGCACAGCCTCAACTTTGAGCAGAATTTCTGTCAACGTGCACTCTCTTCTCTTCTTTAGCCTACACAGCAAAATGGACGTATCCAGCAAAAGCGCTCCAGCCATCGGGATTGATTTGGGTACCACTTACTCGTGCGTGGGCATCTTTCGCAACGATCACGTCGAAATCATACACAACGCGCAGGGAAACCGAACTACGCCCTCGTTCGTAGCGTTCACCAGCGACGAGAGATTGATTGGCGATGCCGCGAAGAGCCAGGCAGGCATGAATCCTGAGAACACCGTATTCGATGTCAAACGCTTGATCGGCCGCAAATTCAACGACGCTGAGGTGCAAGCTGATATGAAACACTTTTCCTTCAAGGTCATCGACAAAGACGACAAGCCTGCCATCCAGGTTAATTTTAAGCACGAAACCATGGATGTCACTCCGGAAGAAATCTCATCAATGCTCCTTGCAAAGTTGCGCGAAGCTGCAGAATCGTACCTGGGCGTTCCTGTACAGGATGCTGTCATCACCGTCCCCGCCTACTTCAACGACTCCCAACGTCAGGCAACCAAGGATGCCGGCACCATCGCAGGCCTCAATGTGCTTCGTATAATCAACGAGCCAACCGCTGCCGCCTTTGCCTATGGTCTCGACAAAAAACCTGAACGCGAAACCGTACTGGTCTTCGACCTCGGCGGAGGAACGTTCGATGTGTCCTTACTCACGCTTGAGGAAGGCGTCTCCACAGTACTCAGCACGGCTGGGAACACCCATTTGGGCGGCGAGGACTTTGACAATCGCCTTGTAGAGCACTTCAAGCATGAGTTCCACACCCGGCATAAGACGAATCTGTCCAGCAAATCTCTTCGTCGCCTCCGCACTACTTGCGAGCGAGCCAAGCGGATTCTGTCAGAGTCGACTCGAGCGCCGATCAACATTGAGTCATTAGAAGGCATCGACTACTCCAGCTCCATTACCCGCTCTAAATTCGAAGAGCTGTGCCGAGACGACTTCAAAAAAAAACAATTGAACCAGTGGAACGAGTCCTTCGAGATGGCGACATCGATAAATCAGCTGTGGACGAGATCGTTTTGGTCGGCGGTTCCACCCGTATCCCCAAGATCAGGAAGATCATCTCTGAATTCTTTGGGGGCAAGACTCTAAATGAGACCATCAATCCTGACGAAGCTGTAGCTCACGGCGCTGCCATCCAAGCTGCGATCCTGTCATGCGACGACAGCTCCAAGTCGACTAAAGACATTCTGCTTGTTGATGTCACTCCCTTATCTCTCGGTGTCAGGGTCACTGGCGGTATGATGAATGTTGTCATACCTCGTAATACTACCATTCCGAATAGGGCGACGAAGAACTATACTACCCCCGTTGACGGCCAAACCAGCCTAGATTTCAAAATCTATGAGGGCGAATTCCCAGATGTCGAGAATAACAACCTTCTCGGAAAGGTCTTGCTCACTGACATTCCATGGGCGGAGGCTGGTATACCCCAAATCGAAGTTACATTCGAAATCAATGCCGATGGCATCCTCAATGTCTCTGCCGTCGATACGTCCACGGGTAACTCGCGCAATATCACCATTCAAAATGATAAAGGCCGACTTTCCAAGGAGGAAATAAAGCGCATGATAGCAGACGCCGCGAAGTACAAGGCCGAAGATGAGGCCCTGGCTGCGAGCAACCTCGCCAGAAACCTTCTCGAAGACTTGCTTACATCAGTACACCAAGAAGTCGAAGACAACCCGGATCTGGCCACAGCCATCACGAAAGAGATCGAGGCGGTTTCTGCTTGGTTGGGTTCGAATGAGCACGCTACTGAAGCTGAATACGAGACCCAATCTGACAAGCTTGATATGATCAGACAGAGCATCGGACAGAGCGCCAAAAGAAGGAAACTCGCCTGATCAAATGACGCATAGTGTAGTAGCAGCGTAGTCTAGAGTTTTGATAAGTCGTGCACCGCCTGCTACCTAGCGTTAAGCGATAGTAGGATGAGGATGACATGAGGAGTCGGTTAGGAGGTTTCTTTCGTTCCGAGGAGTTTGAGTTCATATCAACTATTCCCTCTGCTTATAGTCGAGCCCTGTAACTAATATCTGGAGACGGACGCAGCTCTACCGTTCTGAATCCATCGGTGTCTAGGAGGAGATTGCACCTTCTTCGTGATCAATCTTATGAAACGATATATTCTAAGCATCTTTCGCAGCCATTGGTCAGTATTTTACTCTCTACGACTTTTCCGCAGCCACTGGTTGCTATTTTCATACTAAGAATGTTTCGCAGCCACTAGCCGACACTCTTATACTAGGGATTTTTCGCAGCCACTGGTCGACACTCTTATACTAGGGATTTTTCGCACCCACTGGTCGACATTCTAATACTAAGAATATTTGGTAACCGCTAATTAATATTCATTTTTTATATATGTAAAAAATTCCGTAGCCATTAAATAACATTCCTATACTAGGGATTTTTCGCAGCCACTGGTCGACACTCTTACACTAAGAATATTTGGTAACCGCTAATCAATATTTATTTTATATATAAGTTATATGAAAAGTTTCGCAGCTACTAATTAACACTCTTATGCTAGGGGTCTTTCGCAGCCACTGGTCGACATTCCTATTGTAACGATACGTCGTCACATAGGCTAAGTCACATGTCAAGAACTACGCTAGGGCCAGATTCGGAACGGTTTTAGAAGGACATATGTATATAAAGGGCTACCCTCTCCTCTCTCCTTATCTTTCTTGTTTCCTTGGTAGTAGACCTAATAGTATCTGAATCGCCTCCGCCACGTACTCCCATATACTGCACCGCGGTTCCCTTCCTTGTGTCGTTACACCTATACCAGTGATTTTTCGCAGCCACTGGTCGACACTCTTATACTAGGGATTTTTCGTACCCACTGGTCGACATTCCTATAGTACTATCGCCCCCCCTGTTCTTTTAGCAGTGCATTTGAAGGCCTAATTTATAAGGAATAATAAAATTGTATTTCCAGTATTTAGTAGGTCTTCCTTTTACATCATACCGACAAAACCTATTCCTTTAATCTCGAGAGAAAGAAAATCGATGGTACGGCATACATTAGGTTCGGTCAGCAAAAGGAAGAGTACAGAGGTTACAACAACTACAGCAACAATTTACTATACCATTAAGTTCGTGGGGGAAGTTTATACGTAGAAAAGTGTCAGATTAGCTTAGGGCTAAGTTATAATATATCCTCAATTTAAATGTTTTGGATGTATATTCGAATTGTTTATTGATTTTTTAGCTAATAACAGTGCATTTTGGGTGGGTGTTGCTTGGTGGATTCTTCTACCTTTAAGTACACAGCCACAAGAGCCGAAAGTGGAGCCCTGCTTAATATTCTTAACTAAAAAAATATATGATGAGCTCCATACTACATATCTGCTACCCTTACAAATCCACATCCGGTAACCTTACTACTAGTAAGTAGTACCTTAATAGTGAGGGCGATAAATTTACGAGCCGACCTATGCTGACTCTGGAGCCTTCAGCTGGGACTTGATGACTGACCACGTGAAGTTGATTGAGCATACACGGCTGACCATCTCGTCACTAAAATACACTCGTGGTTTTGTAGAACTTTCGTCGGCGAATGTCAACCTAAATGATCTCAACATTGAACGCAATGAGCTTAACTACTATTGACTTAAGTGCTACCGAAGCCAGACCTGAACAAATCAACCAAGCACAGAATGAAGGGGCGTTCTATCTAAGAGTCTCCGATACCAAGGCCCAGAACGTAAGTTTTGCGCCTTTTGAAAGAAGGAAGCGCTAATGGATGGCAGATACTAACTGAGCTTCTGGAGCAAGCGAAAGTATTTTTTGAATGGAAAGATAGAAGCAGTGTAATTTTTGATTGCCAGAAATTCGTTGGATATAGCTCGAATGCAGAAACGACTCACGGCCATATTGACCAGAAGGAAATGTTCGACTGGGCTACTGAGACTCCTGAGCTGGCAATACAAATACAACCTTGGGAACAGTTGAGAGGGTCAAGTCTGTGGCCGTCAGAGTCAGTGGTCCCAGGGTTCAGATCTTCAATGGAAGCATTCGAAGCGTTTGCTAGCGGACTCGCCGTGGAAGTGCTCAGAATCATGGGCTTATTGCCCATTCTTGACCTTTACAAGGACAGCGAGCAACCCCCACAGCATAGAATGAAACTCGTCCACTACCCTCAGCTTACAGGGAGCTCAAGTCAAGGTTGTGGACCACATACTGATCGTGCAGAGTGGATTACAATCATACATGAGTGCGGGGAAGCTGCTCTTGAAGTAGAAATTAACAATATCATGGTTCCAGTACCACCAAAACCGGGCCACGTGATTGTCATCTTTGGACAGCCACTGGAAGATTGTAGTGCGAGAGCTTTTAAGGCTGGCCGCCATCAAGTCGTAGTAGGTCGGTCATGTTTGAAGATTTAAGGATCAAGGCTTACATACAAAGCTCTCAGAGAAAGGAGACCGCTATTCGGCGATATTTTTCATGTCAACACCGCATCATCTCTCCGTTGCCGATGTTAGACGAAGATTGGGCAGTGATAGAATCGTTGAGGCTGCTTCTGAAACGCCACTTGGCAAGGTAGTATTTGACCTCTATAAAGACTCTTATAAGGATATTATACAATAGTGTTGATGCATAGTATGGTAGAAGAACATGGTAAATAGAATGATATGCGAGTCACTTTGGAAGTCATTACTACGATGAAATCCGCTCTAACAATTCTTTGATTCAACCATCTTGAAGTTTGGAACCCTGTTCCAAGCTTTTCTGGAGAGGGGTGTCACTTTGAAGCTTATTGTTCTGCTCCAAAATTTTCTCTACCCCCGCGATATCGCTCTTCGCTTCCCCGATCCTTACAAATGCCACCAGGATTATAGTTGCCATTGTAGCACAGCCAACCTCCATCCAGAATACGGCCTGGCAGCTTTTGCGCTCTCCCAGGGATGACTGAGTCTTCTGCTTGACTACGCCCGCCATGGCGAGACAAACGGTACCTCCAAAGTGCAGGAGGAAAGCGATAATAGCTCCTGCAAATCCTTGCTGATTGTATGGTGTTGAGGTTGTGATATAGATGTTGCAAACATTAAAGGTGATGTCAATCCCAATTGTGGCACATAACATCGATGGGAATATATATTCCCAGTAGTTTGCGCCGCTAGGTGCTATTGCGAACAACAACGGAGCAATTACCCACGCAGATCCTGCAATAATCAGAAGTATAGTTCCAGGCAGAAGATGAAGCACGTATCCACCGAAGATGGAGATGACGCACCCACCCGCTGCCATAGGCGCGTACCAAGCTACAGTTTGAATGGTGCTAGCTCCCATACTTTGCTCCATGTATTGGCTTGCATGCAGAAGGTAAACGCTTAAAGATCCATAAAAGAGAAACAAGCTCAGTAATAAAGCAGGCATCTGTGGCTTGCAAAGGAAGGACAGCGGAATTAGCGGGCATTTGGCAATCCATTTCTCTACACAAATTGTAGCCAGAAAGAAGGAGATACCGAGAATGAAGCATATGTAAACGTAAGGTGTCTTCCAGCCATTTGGAGCTTGCGACGAGGCTACTAGAGCGACGATGAAAAAGTTCAGACAAAGGAATAGGGTTCCACCTCCAACCCAATCCATTACAATGTCGTCCTCTTGCTGTTCATATTCATTATTTTGTTCTGAATTCTGAGCTTCAGATTGGACCTCTCGCCGCATGGTCTGTATTGCTGGATCGCTGCATCTAGGGACAGTGAAGTGAGCAACAATGCTGGTAAAAACTGTTAAGGCTGCTCCAACCCAAAAGTAATAGCTCCAATTGGCTGATCCTCCAGAAATACCGCCAACGAGAATACCAATAAAGAAGTCAGTAAAGCGATTGAAACGGATAGCATACAGCACAAACCAAGAAAAAATCCAAGAGGCGCGCAAGCGCCATACACAGAAAATGCTATATTTTTTCGCGTGCCAGGGCGGTAGATAGTGCCCATTAGCATGAGGCCCGAAGGTAGCATTGCTGATGCACCAACACCTTGGAATGCCCGAGCAAGATTTAGCATAATCTCATTCTTTATGAAGCCAAGGATTAGACTCCAGATTGCAAGCCAAACCGAGCCGAAGATATAGAAATACCGCCCACTATATATATCTATAAGGCGGCCAAAACAGAGTGTTGTAGAGGCAACTGCAAGTGAAAACATACTGGCTGGCCAAACGGATGATGATTCAGGGATGATATGTCCCTGAGTAAGGCCAGGTAAGATCACTGTAAATCCCGATACAAAGTATTCCTGTCATTATTAGCCCTGTACTAAATAGAAGCTTCTATTGAAATACCGTTAGAATCTGCGACATAGATATCGAGAATACGAAGCCGACTTCGTGCCAAAGAGAGCGAAAGACCTCTGGGCGCTTCCCCCCAGCATCTTGAAAACTCTCCTCTTTGGAAACTGTATCTATTTTCACATTTTCAAAGGATAAAGTTGTTTTCCAGTCATCTGTATCAAAGGTTATGAAACTCAACGAAGAAGATTGTCGGGACGATTTCTCTTCTGGAAACGACGTAGTCTCCATAGTGAATGATTAAGAAGAAGCACTCAACCATAGGGGATTCTCCAAGGGATTCGCAGTATTTTAAAAGAATAGGCGAGTGTTTGACTTCTTGATTTGCTGAATGCAGTCAATGGCCGGAAGGGTTAGCCTAGCTGACTTGACTAACCTTCTCGCCCTCCCTCAACCTCATCAAATGTCAGGTCGGATTGCCGTTCAAATCGATACTTATCAGTCATCTCGTGAATATCAGGCTCAATTATTAAAGATGGCGTTGTAGGTCATCAAATTTCGATATCTCGCCCCCGGCTCTCTTCCCACTTTTTAGCTTTGCGCATTTCCCTTACAGATTAGATCAGGTGAATTACCTTCGCAGAAGCTACTGCAAAAGACGTTCATACTGGGAGTAATATTATGAAGCGGAATCCATGTTGACCCAAATGTGACCCCTAACCTCATTTTTATTTAGAAACACAAAGCAATCCTCCTGTAACTGTAGTGTATTAATCTGATCGGCTACTTCGACGTTCTCACATACGCAACACGGCTTCATTACGCCTTTCAACAGGGTCAATTGATTATAATCTGAATGTATATTATACCTATTCAGTTCCTGACTCCAGCTTCCCTACATACAATCTTGTTGTAAATCTAAACAATATGTTTTTAGTCGTAAATTTACTTATCACGTAGAATAGCAGCACCAATTAATACTATAAAACGAACGCACAGTATATCAAATATCGTTGATCGTTGCTTCCAAGGAGGCTAAGCTATAAAGAGTTGAAAATTACTACGATAATATCACTGATCTTCTGATTCTGGCTTCGGCTTCTGACAAGTCAGCCTCACTTACATCAGTTTCAGTAAACCCAGCCATTGTTCAACCCATGGCAATTACGACCACTTCATAGCTGACAGGCAGCTGACATGAGTGCGCATACACATTGGTGTTGTTGTCTAGCCATTCTGATGAGGACGGTAGCAGGATGCCACAATGCAGGATTATGGTTTCTTGCCATCTTCATCTCGGGCTCCTAAAGCTTTTCCCCGCAACACAAGACTATTCGTGTGGGGAAATTTTAAAACACTCTCGCCTGCTCGCTGAAATTAAGAAGTTTCAAGCTGACAAGACTTCCCAGCTCCGTTGTACCGTCACTCTTCACACCCAACTTTTCCATGTCTCGTAGGACCTTATCTATGTAGGTGCCTGCACCACTTATATACAATATCAAACAACAGGCTCGATGTATTGCAAGAAGGCGCGACATGGGAGGATCAATATTGTGGTTAGGAGTGAGGAAAAGCTCTCGGGTAATAGGCAGCCTCGGTTGGAATACTTGGAATGGTCGAGTGCTTTTGATAACATATCTATGATCCGCTTTCGGTTCAGCTTCGAAATAGACCTCCAGACGTCCAAAACGTGGATGGAGGCTAACGGATAACGTAAGAGCATTGTAGGAGCGATCGATTTTAGCGCCTTCGATCCGATAAAGGATGCCGGGATCGAAAAGGTCCAGGATGCGGAGAGTGTGTATCTTTGCCTCATTCTGGAGAGACCCACAATTAGCATGTACACTTAACGATACAGGGAAACAACGAACCAATGGCTGTGAAGGGTCATCGGAAGATGACGCAAGAGCGTGTGGGATGATGTGCGCGACTTCAAGATCCTCGGTCTCCTCATTTACAAGCAGTTGACCATCATCATCTACCGCAGCAGCCCCGCTTGTTTCAAAACGCCGGCCCGCCTCTACCGCGTCGAATCTCCGTGAGATCACACATCGGTGGCGATCTCGTAGCAGGCACTCCGCCCGGAGGGAGGAGAGACGCTGAGGAGTTCCCACCACAATTTCATTGTCTCGTTGTGATACGGGCGTCAGATGGGGGGTAGGTTGAGGAGTTTTAGCAGACGAAGCTCTTACTATTGGCACAAGTGTTAGAAAATTGGCAGATAAATCACGGATGAGAGCTCACATGGAAGAAAAAAGCTATCAACGAGATGATCGGCTAGATCCTTCGCCTTCCCTACTACCTCCTTTTTCTCTAATGCACTCCTGCCTTCGAAGTTACCAAGAGCCCCAAGAACATAAAAGAATTTTGGTTGTGCACTGGGGTTCTCTTCTAGACCTGCCGTCATCGATGTAAGGAAGTATCGGAGGATGTTATCCCGCCCAAGGTCGGAAATTGCATGGTCATACACTAACTTAAGCAGCGTGCCTCGTTTGTATTTTCTTTCAGGAAGAAGTTTGTAGGAGATTTCGTAGGAACTACAGTGTTCAATGATTGTCAAGAAAATTGAAACTGCTTGGGTTCGCTCGCTCGGAGAAAGGGGGGGCATGGCTAAAGGGTCTATTACAGACTCGAGAGATGCCTGGTGGCGATGAAGTGGTGTCGCCATGTTTTTATGTCTGAATGAAATTGGGGAATAGATGACCAGAGGTTGACAACTCTAGGACCGTCGGATAAACAGTCGGGCCGGCAAGTGCATGTGACGCATGTTCACCTTAAAGCCGGCCCTTCACCGCCTTGCCTTATGAAAAATATCATAGGGGGCGGCAGAACATTCTGCCATAAAGCGGTAAGACAAATATTAGCCCTGTACCCTTCTTACCTTCGTGCACATACTAATGGCTCCCCTTCCTTGTCAAGTTCGACAGTGCCTCCAAGGAAGCGGCAAAATTAATATTTCTCGCTGGAGCACTTCGCATAAACCATCGACATTGGTGGAGGGCAGTGTAGATATGCAGAGCTGCACCAGTACGTCCTTCGCTATCACAGAGCCGTAAGCCTGCATCGATGGAAGATCTCACAAATATGAAATCCTGCGGTCCTACGGAGACTGATAGTACTGGTCCAAGAACTTCTCGGCCAAATTTTTCATCAGACATGCCACATCCGCCACCTCTGTAGCAATGGTATTTGTACCACCTCTTTCACTTCTTTTACGAACCAAAGTGCTTTAAGAGGACAATTGCCTCCCTATATTTCTGCGATTAATTTAATTGATAGCACATTAGCTGCTTCAGGTTATTCGTTGGCCAATCACAACATGAACTCAATCAAAGAAGATAGTAAGACAAAAAGAAGTAAACTCCCAAGCACTATCACACGCATATGTCACGTCTCGCCCAGCACTTTTGAGCCGCATCGAGAGCCGCTACCACGTGATGACCTGTAAAGCCCCGTTCTACGGCATGACTTCTTGATGTACATACAGTAGCCTGAAATATCGGCCGCAATGTCAACTGACAAGAGGATGCTCTGTTGGTGGGTATATTCATGCAAGGTTGACGTAATAGGGTTGAATTGTGACACTAAATTTCTACGCTGCAGCTTTACAAATCACGAACTACCTATAACGACCAGGAATCACATAAGAGATGACTCATAGTTCATGTCTATACATGTTTTGAGTTAGAATTTGCCGTGGTTTCCAACAACGTGGGATGAGACTGACCAAACGCTTTAAGTAAGATTATATTTCTTCATATATAGTCCGCTTCGCAGCAACTTTGGACTTCTTCTTTTCTTTCTTCTTCTTCGAAGAGTACGAATTCTCCTCCTCCGCTGTTGGCACGGGTCCAGCTTCGGGTATCTCAATCGCTACTGAGGCATCGGGCTCCCCTTTACTCTCTGCGATCTCTCTGCTTAAGGACTCGAATTCCTCAGAGGCTGGGCTTCTACGGTCGTAAGAACTATCAGACAGAGATCTGACGTCTACCTCAGACCCCTCATCAGAAACCTTATCAGAACTTCCATCGTCGTCGCTAGGATTATCGATTGCAGATTTGAACCAGGTGCTTCTTTGAATCGTGCTGACATCCGCACCTATTCAGCACATAAGTAATGGTTCAGAGTGCGACAAGCTAGGCGAGTTTCTCACCAAGGACTCTGACGCCGATGAACCGTTTGCAGGTTTCGGAGCCTTTCATGAGAACATCCAGTTGTCTGGTCAGTTGTTCGCGCTGGGCGCGATTCTCCTCAGATTCACCAGCGATGCGAGTCACGAGGTCGGCGGGCATAGAAGTGACAGTTATAGGAGAGAAGATATCGTAAAGTGGGGAAATGAGCTTGGCCTCGATGACTTCGATTGCGATATCGTCGACGAAACGTTTTAGGGCAACCTGTCCAAGCACGAGACCGAGTTAGCTAAGGGGCCCATAGAGAGGAGGGGCAAAAGATAAAGAAGGGAAGTAGGCGACCTTATAATAAGCCTCCATGCAATCCAAAGCTTCGGAACATGCAAAGCGGTTCATATCAGGTTCTGTACGTTGCAAAAGAGCTGCCACGAGTGGGCGAAGATCTTTGTGCTGGTTGAGATATACGGAATCAAGTGAAGAGGCGCCGAAGAAGTCCTTTATGATCCTTGTGTATTCGTCCTTGCTTCGTTCGTTCCGGACCTTCTGGAGAGCTTCGGTGAAATAGTGGTTATATGTGATTGGATGGCTTTTCTGATGCGGTGTTAGCAGCTCGGTGCTCTTCGCGTTCAGAGTTCCTAACAGCTGGTTCAAAGCAGGCTCGAAGATCTTTTGAAAGAGTGCTTTGGAGGTTGCAGCATCAGCGATGTAGGTGGTTGTGAGACTGAGGAATTCTTTAGCGGCCTTCCAGACTTTTCGAGGTGCCTCCGGGTGATCGCTTCCCAGGGAGATGATTGTTCTAGGAACAAATCAGCCACTATCATGGGATTAAAGGTTCCCGGCAATTCTCGGCCCTTAGTCCTCCGCATCAGATGCTGTATGTGATCCATGAATTCCTCTCTCGTAATCGCAGACACGCCTCTAGGAACATCAGTCTTCATTGGAGAAACGACAATCTCACGGCGGTGTCCTCGTCTGGCGATGCGTTCTGCGAAGTCTAGGTTGAGGTTCTGCACCACGGCCCGTATGCGCTTTTGATAGCCGGGTTCAGACTCCGCGTCCTCAAAGAATGGATCGTTGTACGTGCCATCCACGGACGCTTTGATTAGAGAGTGAAATGATTGACTGATATGGAGCAGATAGAGCCGTTGTTCGTCTAAGGTCGCTCGAGGTTTCCCCAGCTTATCCAGCCGACTACGGCAGGCTTTGGATTTGATTTCGATTTCATCGATCAAGCTCGGCAGTTCAGTAGCAATCTGTCCAAGAAGGACCTTGCTAAGCCTCTTCCGTAATTTGTCAACGCCTAGGAGCGAGCGAGACAGATCCTCCCATATCCCTTGAGAGAAGAACTCCTCCTCCTTGACGTCGCGATCAGCCAATGACCACACTCCCGTCTCGGAGTCCATATTTCTCAAAACATGCCATCCAAGACGGAACTCTACATCTTGGTTTCTCGCAAGGGAGATATACATGGCCTCACTCTCGGAACCAGGGATCAAAGTATCCGGCTTTGTGATGACGCCCAGCGTTCGATTGCCCCTTTTATCAGCAGCGCGTGCGAGTTTTAACACAATCTGGTTCGCAAAGTCGTTCTTGGCCGAGACCACCGCGAGAATGATGCTTCTGGGTTCCTTCATATAGGCCTGAACGACGTCTTGTACCAGCTCGACATCGGAAGCGGATTGCTGCTTTGTTTCGGAGTGGATAAGTCCGGGCAGGTCTACAATGGTCAAGTGAGGCCGATCGGGACCTGAGACCTCAACACGAAGGAGGTCTTTCGAGAAAGCTCTGCCATGCGTTGAGATTGCCATAGCTGCTTTTGCGTTCTCAATCAGTGTTGAAAGCCCATCGAAGCCATCTAGCTTCTCGTGAAAGCTACTGAGGGAGAGCTGCTCGGACTCGCTGCGAGAGTGATGCGGGACGATTGATACGGTTACGCCAATGTGCGAAGTCTTGCGGAGGACTAATTCTATCGGAAATCGAGTGCATAAGTTGCTCTTAATCGGAAATGATACGCCTGAGATTGCTTCTAGCACGGAGCTCTTCCCAGATGACTGGTCCCCGCATACAATGATCTGTGGCAATGAGACATAATGACTGATGCCTTGCGAACGGAGACAGTCGACGGAATCCAGTAGATCTAGTTGATCCTTAGAACACAAGCCGTTTAGGGCATCTGTATAGAACGGTTTCAAGACCATCTTGAATGTCGATGGCGAAATTGGGCTTGATTGAAGATGCGTCAAGGCGGCGGACGGTGAAGATGAAGTAGCAAAGGAACGAGGCAACGTGAGGAACACAGTGAAAGCAAAACAGTTAAGGAAATATAGACCATATGAATAGATATAATAAGCAGCGGATTGATTGGTAGCCTCATTCTGAGGCTTTGGGCATCACTGTTGCTCAGCCATGTTCAGCGAAGGGCGATTGGAGCCACGAAAGAGAGCACCCCCCCTCCTCCATACAAAAATGACATGTCAGTAAGTGCCACCGCATGAACACTAAGGGATCTTGCGTGTTGCCTCATGCCTACTGGTCCGGAAGACGGACTACTTCCGGTTGCAAGCATCTTGATATACGGTTCCAACTCAGCTCCAGCCACTGTTGTTCGCACTCGTAAGTTATTTGCCAGAGCTTGCACTTCAGGCGTCGAATTAGAGGACCTCTGTGGAAATCTGCATTCAGGATAGATAGCCATTTGTTGCGTCTCCATCGAGGATATCGTGATACTCTTTTGACAGGCTAAGCACAACACTGGACGCTTGGCCTGGATACCGGAGTTGACTACAATGTGAACAGTCCCATGGCCTTCGGAAGACCGTTTATGAAGACTATTGTGAAGACCAAGTAACTTGACGGAAGGTGGATTTTGCGGTGAGGGGTTTGTGGCTGTTCCTATCAGAATTCGCTAACCAAATTAGGTTTAGCTGTCATGTGAATTGGAAGCGGCACCAACGCATCGCACGTTTACCAACAACACCCTATTCGACGCAATGATTTAAAACTTCTTATCATGCATGCTCTTCCGCACCCAGTAGGTTGGGCCTCAGAGCTGCCCCAAGGTGAAGTGGGAGGCTTCCCAAAGCATTTCCTCGGCATGTTAATTCTTGTTCTGCTTTGTACCACCATCAAATCATCAGTGTTCTACTCTCTACTTCCTTCAATCATAGCCTTCTCACGCCGCAACCCCTAGCTACCAGCAACATTGCTTGCTGTGCTCGTTTGCCTTACAAAGTTCAGTCAATCATCCAGAAGTCTAGAAGATCTCAATACACACCGTCCAGAATGCCGTGAGGAGTCAATACTCTACCTTTTCTATTGGAACAACCATTGACTTCAAGACACGATAGACCAGGGCCCTGCTTCGACTTCAAACGTGGCCGTTGCCGCCGCGGCACCCACTGTCGATTCAGCCATGACACATCAACGAGTACCGCAAGTTCATCAAACACCACAAATCAACAGCTTCGCGAGGAGACTGAAATCGAAGCAGTCTGCCGAAAATGGACATATATGATTCCCAGGCCCAACGCAGTTTCCTCACGTTTCGAAGCTGCTGTGGATACAAAAAGGTTCTTCCAGATAGGCTGGAATCTTATTGAGAGCGAGGATGCGGGAACACGACAGCATGTCATCACCAAACTCAGTGCAGAGACGGGGCTTGCAATCATCAAGACCCTAACGGACATTATGGATGCCAGCCAAAAGGATGAAACCACCGTCTCGATATTTTCAGATAGGACTCTCCCTTTCTACAGGATCATTTCTCACCCCGATGTGCTCTCCTCGCTAATACTGGAAACTCCTATTGATACCATCTACACCTTTCTCTTCGGTCCCAGCGGTCGGCGTGGTCTCCGTGTGTTCCGCTCTACAGCAACTGCTCTAAGTGGAATGATTTTGGGACATCCTTCAAGTAATGAGGAAGTCTCTACCATTGCCATATCATCAAGTCTCGCAGTTCTAGACCGGCTGATCGAGATCAACCAGAGTGCCCAAGTCATTGAAGACTTCACTGCCATTGTACAGGCAATATCTGCCTGCATTTCAGAGAACTTTATGGTACCTAACGTACAACAAAGCCTCGCTCGAATCAGACGTCGTCTCAACATCGGCTCGTCGTTGCCTCTTGCATCAACCCGATCAAAGCCGCCCAACCTCCTATCTGCAGCCTTCGAGTTGAGTCAAGACTTGCCTGGGAATCTCTCCACTAACGGCACTCGACACGATAACGACCATGCGAGTATCGCCGATATCCAGATCCTCCCCACAGCGCAAGAGATCGCTTCTCCACGGCAAGAATACCTCCCAATAATCGACTCAACACAACACCACCTGTCAGGTCTCGCCGGACTCCTGGACAGACAATTTCGACTCCTCCGCGAAGATACGGTGGGACAACTACGAGATGCAGTGCGTGAAGAGGTCACGAGACTGGAACATCCCAATCGTAATGTACCAACAACACACCAAGGTCAACAGGGCGTTCGGAAGCTCATTTATCACAACGTCCGCTTTTCCCGCATGTGTGTAGAGCGCAGAAAGGGTCTGCAAGTCGTGGCAGAATTCGACCAACCTCCCCAAATCAACAACAAATCCATGAAGCAGCGAGAAGACTGGTGGAAAGGGAGCAAGCTTTTGCAGGTCGATTCGCTAGTCTGCTTCGTCTCTTCAAATGGCAAAATCATCTTTCTCTCCGTCTGCGATCCAATGCCATTCCGTGGAAGAAAGGACTCCGATTTAGACGACAAGAGAAGATTAGATGATATCCCCAGCCTTTTCAGACAAGCGAAGCGTGCATCTGTGCTACTAGGCCTGGCTGAGTATAAAACGGAAGATGCCATTTGGATCAGCTCTCACACTGCACCTTTCAAAACCCGACAATCACTCGTTGAGTTCCCGGGGGTACTCCTACCTTCTTTTCAGCCAACTCTTCAAGCTATGCAAAAAATGAGCCGGAAACTGAACCTTCCATTCGCGGAGATTGTAGCACCGGACTTGCAGACTTCTGCCGCCTTCATAAAACCTCCGGCATACGCGACCAAAAGAGGATTCAGTTTCAACCTCGACGTTCTCGCCGGCGTACCACTGGCTCTAAAGCCCGGGCAATCATTTGATTTCACCACGCTGGACGGTGGGTCCACGCTCGACGAAGCCCAGCAATTCGCCGTCATCCAAGCTCTCAGTACTGGGCTAGCTCTTATTCAAGGCCCGCCAGGGACAGGAAAGTCCTATACCGGTGTGGCAATCATCAAGGCTTTGCTCCACAACAGAAAGGCAGCCGACCTAGGGCCCATCATCTGTGTGTGCTACACGAACCATGCTCTCGATCAGTTGTTAGAGCATTTGGTGAAGGACGGCGTGATGCAAGTCATCCGTCTAGGCTCACGATCCAAATCCGATTTGCTTCAAAATCTCACTCTCCGTCATGTAGCGGAAAAGGCCGTGCCCACGAAGACGGAAAAACATGACAAGTGGGAACACAATCGGGATATTGGGGAAGCACTGCGAGAAATTGAAGATATATTATCTGGGTTAAATAATCCAAATTCCTGGATGAATGTCCAAGCCCATCTTATGACGACCCACAACCGGCACTTTAAGGAATTGTTCGGGAAGGGGGTAGATGAGGAGGGGTTTCAGGAAGTGAAGGGAAGGAGGTTCAGGGTCGTAGAGAGTTGGCTTAGAGGAGCACCGAAGAAACTCGCTTTAAATCGACCTGTTGCTCAGCTCTCGGCTATTTCTTTGAAAGAGATGTCGACGTTAGAGCGTGGCGCTCTTCACCAAAATTGGATTCAGCAAAGGAGTGCGCAACTCACCAATGATCTCATTCATGCATTGGATTCCTACCATAGTTCTAAATCTGCGCTTGATAAATGTCACAGTGAACTGGATCTTCGATGCCTCCGGGAAGCGCACATCATCGGTGTGACGACGTCCGGGTTGGCAAGGAACATCGAATTGCTCCAGCGCGTGCGAGCAAAAGTCATGCTTTGCGAAGAAGCTGGAGAAGTTCTCGAGGCACACACCCTCACTGCATTCCTACCGGGAGTTGAACATGCGATCTTAATTGGCGATCACGAGCAACTTCGCCCTCAGATAAACAACTACGAGCTTCAACATGACAATCCCCGAGGCAAGAGATATTCCCTCGACATCTCGCTTTTTGAGCGTCTCGTACGGCCGCAGATGGGGAATCTCCAGGTACCATTAAGTACATTGAAGACTCAGCGACGAATGCACCCTTCCATCTCAGAGCTAGTCAGAGTCCCGCTCTATCCGGACTTGCAAGATCATCCCTCAGTGTCAGAATATCCCGAAGTTGATGGGATGCGAGACCGCTTATATTGGCTTGACCACCAGGAAAAAGAAGATCCGCGACCTGCCCAAGCTGTCTCCTTATCCAGAACTAATACCTTCGAGGTAGATATGATCGCTGCTCTTGTCTCACATCTTGTGAGGCAAGGAACGTACGGCAGTGAGGATATTGCAATTATCACTCCATATCTGGGACAGTTGCAGAAAATCAAGAAGCGATTAGCGAATTCCTTCGAGATTGTTGTTGGGGATCGAGATCAAGAAGAGTTGGAAGCTAAGGGACTTCAAGACGACCCGGAAACTTCTACAGATGGCCAAGTCCAAGTCCAGAAAACGACACTGCTCAATGCTTTAAGGATTGCTACAGTGGACAACTTCCAAGGCGAAGAGGCAAAAGTCATAGTCGTCTCCTTAGTTCGGAGCAACAATGAGCGGAAGTGTGGATTCTTAAAGACTTCCAATCGCATTAATGTGCTGCTGAGTCGTGCACGACATGGGATGTATATTGTCGGGAACTCCGATACTTCGAGGCCTGTTCCCATGTGGGCTGAAGTACTCTCTATTTTCGAACGCTCAAATAACATCGGTCCAAGCCTTGCACTATGCTGTCCTCGACATAAAGAAACACCCATCGAAGTCTCAGTGCCGGATGATTTTGCTCGGCTCGCCCCTGAAGGCGGTTGTGCTAAGAGATGCTCGTCGAGACTGCTATGTGGGCATTCCTGTCCTAATATGTGCCATTCTACATCTTTGCACAATGCAGTTCGTTGCCTTGAACGCTGTCCAAGGACAAAGAAAGGTTGCGAGCATGAGTGTCCCAGACCTTGCGGAGATCTATGCGAGCCCAAATGCCAAGTCGTATTATTCAACATTCCTTTACCATGTGGACATATCGCCAAGCAGCTGAGATGTCATGAGGCGCAGATGCCAGAGGAAGTTCGCTGTCAGGTCCAGATGGAACAAGTCATGAACCATTGCAAACATAAAATCCGAGTCCGTTGCTACGAACTGCCTTTGGATGTTGATTACCCCTGTTCAGCAATCTGCGGAGCAGCGCTGACTTGTGGACACAACTGCACGCATACTTGCAAAGATTGCAATACCAGGATTGACGGTATGATTGTTGACAAGATACATGGAGTTTGCAACACCCGGTGTGGAAGACCATACACGACCTGCAGTCATAGCTGCAAAGCTCCATGCCATGGCGACATGCCCTGTCCTCTTTGCACGGAACCCTGCGAAGTCAGCTGCAACCATTCGAAATGCAGCAAGCTATGTCATGAGCCTTGCGCACCATGTGCTGAGGATTGTTCCTGGTCTTGTCCACATCGCGGACGGTGCCCGTTACCATGTGCAGTGCCCTGTGATCTGCTACCATGCTCAGAGCGCTGTGCAAAGATGTTGGCTTGTGGGCATCGATGTCCGTCCATTTGTGGGGAGGTCTGTCCAGGTGTTGCATATTGTCAGATTTGTGCGCACCCAACAATTAAAGGAATCGTCGTTGATTTTATTTTGTCATCCACTTTCGAGGAAATCGATCTTGATGAGAATCCTTGTATCATGCCATCCTGTGGACACATCCTCACCCTAGAGAGCATGGATGGACACATGAGCATGTCAGATTTCTATACTACGAATAGCGACGGGTCAATCGTGGATCTGAAGAATAGCGCCGAACCATTCTCTGCCTCCGGAATGAAAAGCTGCCCAACTTGCCGCGGCCCTTTACGAAACCTCAACCGCTACAGTCGTATCGTTCGTCGAGCATTGATCGACGAGGCGACAAAAAAATTCATCGTCTGGGCCAACATGGAATTCATCCCTCTAGTCACCAAGATGCAAGCAATTGAGGCAGAGCTCCGTCAAGCTGCTGGGGGCAGCCAAACGGCTTCCGATAAGGTATCGCCAGAAATTCCTTTGTCAGGACCTCTTCAGTTAAAGGGGAGTCGTGACCACCAAATCTCCCAGATCGGGACACTTACCCGAAAAGAGAACCGATATAAAACAATCATCGGGCTTCGGAGAGAGATCAAGAAGTTTCTGCAACAGGTCAATGAGAAAGAACAGCCCTTTGGCCGCGTCTACGGCCTCGTTCAAGACGCCCGCAGACATCGTGGAATCAATATCGATTTACACTCCAAAGTCGATATTCTTCAGGTGCGCAACCGACTTCTAACCACAGTGCTGCTCATTAGATGCGATTACACCATCCTCCTGACCTTCCTCAATGATCGGAAAGGCGAGACCAGCGCAAGTTCTCCAAACGTCCAGGTCGATTTGAGCATCAACAGAATGGAGTGCGAAAAATTGATAGCAGAATCCCACTCAAGGAATCAACCAGGAAACACAGTCGAAGGCCATCTATACTGGGTACGGTTTCTCGCCCTCGAGCGGAGCCTCGCAGAGCCTGGACCAGAGCTTGTACAGCTCTTGGATAGTGCCAGAGGACATCTTCGACTCGCACACAAAATGTGTGATAAATATCCTGGCCAAACAGCAGGCATGAGAAAGGAACTTGGGGACGCTGAGAAGATGCTGCGCGATTCGACATTTTATTTGCCAGTGAGCAATGAGGAAAAAGCTGCTGTGTATGCGGCCATGGCACATGACTTTAGAGGCACTGGGCATTGGTATTACTGTGAGAATGGTCACCCATTTACGATTGGAGAGTGTGGTATGCCGATGGAAACCTCTCAATGCCCACAATGTGGTTCCCCGGTTGGTGGTCATGATCATCGAGCCGTTGGTGGCGTCAGACCTGCGACGGACTTGGAGCGTCAATTCGGTGGACTTAGAATTTGATATGGAGTGTGAGGGGGTTTTGGGAAGGCGGCTGTATTTAACGGAATGAATTCCAGTATTCTCGTAGAATGAAAGCAACTTGTGAGCTGTCTGATTAATGCGAAGGCCTGAATCCCCCTCAGCTGCTGCAAGATTTTAAGCTGAAGAGCGGTGTCGGTCCGTCCTTGACATCGCACAGTGTCATCGAAGTACCAAATAGAGCCGACATCAACCGTTTTCGGACGTTCTCCGCGAAATAGCGAGTCATCGATATCGGTTTTCCTATAGCGCTCAAGGTCGGCGGCACTGAAGCGGGTTCAGACTCCTCGAAAAGGATGCAAACGACGAATGCTCGAACAGCCAAGGCATTAGTTTGGGAGCACGGCACAGAACTGAGGTTAGAGATGATGTGAAGTTGTGAACAGTGGACCATGTATGCATCAGACGCGCCTACTTTAGCTGCCTGCTGGCCTCCTACATAGTTGCTATCAGGTAGAAGTATAACTGATAAGTTTACTTGATTAGCTCTATAGAAGCTTACTAAACTTAATACAAACATATCTAACGAGGCTTTCAATCAAAAAGAGAAGCTTTGCAAGCAGATGAACAAAGACAACGCGAACAGTCAAGTCATGTGGATGTCCAGAGTATTGAAGCATTTGACCAAGACTGAAAAAGCAGGCCATTGAATACATCCTTCTTTAATGTTCTTTGGGACTGAACCGATCCTCTCTCACATCATTTACCCCTTTCCACGCAATGCAAACGTTCGCTATCTCATCATTCATCAGAGTTGTTGTCCCAACTCTTTGCTAGAATGTTCAATGCCTGGCTTTGAGTGGATCCTCACATATGCTCTGCCAAGCGACGGGTCATCTTACAAGACCCATAATCCGGCTCAAGACAACGACAAAGCCCAGCCTGGAGATATGGCAGGACTTCCGCTGCAGATTCTGGGCTAGGAGTCATCTTCTCGCTCTGAATCGAATAAGCAGAGCCAACTGCCTCTCTGATATCTTCACACTGCGCGAGGCTTATCAACGACCCTATCAGGGAGAGGTCCCCTTTTGAGAAAGGCCTCATCGCCAGATATGGTTTCCATAACTCTACCATATTCCTACTCATTGAAAGCGACTTCCACGCTGCGAGTCTGTCGCATAAAGGACAGACAGTGGGTAGGAAAAGACTGATTGGTATTCCGTCCTCGACCGTTCGTTTCCGAGAGGATTGGCGGGTACCAATCGCATGACCGTCTTTGAAGCTTCACAGGACGCTATCCAATTTTTGTCCGTCTTGTGAATAGAGTGACCTTTTCGCAGGCTATACAAGCACCACGATATGCGATTTCCACTCGCTTGTAATCATTGGGTCACCCATTTCATTTCGTGTCGATGTGAAACAAGGTGTAACTCGAACTGGTATTGTACTTGTTGCTGTCTTTGAAAAAATCTTTTCCTAGCAAAGCCAGCCTCGCGGTCAAAGCAGCGACTAGTAGTCTCAGGCCAACACATGATGTCAGTAAAATCACTAACCAGGAATAGTTCTAGTGCTGACTGACTGTGGTTAGAGTAGACATAGAGGACACTGCAATCGAATTCTACTGTATTGTGATCACTGCATAGAATGTCTCGCATTGGGACAACAATACGTCTAAGATTATCTAGAGCTACTGTGTTTAAAACCAGTCATCCCGTATAGTATTGATAGCAAAACCAAGTTGCTATCTATGCTCTATATATACACAGCAATACAGCTACTGCAGTCATCCTTCGTTCTCACCGAGTCCAGTGGCAAATGAGGCCCTTCTGGACTTCCCATATGGCCGCTTTCTGATGATCTGGAGGTTTTATTAGGACTCAGAGGAGCTAAGGCTGCCCTACACTTTCTCTTCTTTTGTTCCGCAATAATGATGCCGTGGACACGAGCCAAGTGATCTCTCATCTTTACAGATTCCATAGGCTCTGACATAGTGCAAAGGCTAGGAAAAGCTGGACAAGGAGTAGCTTGCTTTATGCTTGTGAGGTGAGCACCGGTGTGCTCTATCCAGGTTGTCCTATTGCCACCATGAGTATTGAATCGTACAGATGCGCTGAGACTACCATCATGGTAGCAGAAGATACATAAGCGAGGTCTAAGACACCGACCAAGTCCGATCACCCCTGAATACCCAGTATCCTTCACAAGGGAGCCGATGTCGTCAACGTGGAGCTCGAAATGGGCGTCTGCATCATGAGGCAAGACATACTCATAGCAGAACTCACAGAAAACAGGCTTCGGCGCCACGGTTGTGACGAGTTGATGCTGCGTCCTCATGTGTACCAAGCGCTCTTCTCTGGATTGAAATATAATACCATGGCGCATTCGACCCTGGCCCGCCGCTGGGAGAACTGCACAAGACGTATGAAAGCATGTCGGGACCAGTTTACCAGACGCATCACGGACCATCTGATTGTTCCCGAGCAGATGACTTCGATTATGGTCGCCAAACCCTTGTCGATCTGAAAAGGTTTTCCCACACTCCACGAGCTCGAGATCTCCATTGACCTTCCGGACGTGAGTGAAAGTACAGGGCTGGTCGAAGGGGAAAACAAGATCGTAAATGCTGCAAGCCTGATCGACAGCGCATATTTCTGCGCATCGAGAGACATGAAGAGCAGCATGTCTGAATTTTGTGAGGTTTTCATCGCAGAAGAGGCATCGATATGTGCCTGAGCATGGCTCTTGACCAGGATAGAATCGATCGATTGGATGGACAATTCCAAAGAATCGACCAAGAGTCGTGGCTAAAACATTCTCGCTTGCATCCGAGCCCAGGACACTGAGTATCTGATCACAGAAATAGGGGTCAACAAAGTCTCTATCAGCACCATAATTTTCTTGAGGATAGATCGTTGGATTTTCCCCAGTCATTCTCTCCGATGCACTTTCATAAGCATTGATAAGTGTCTGGTCACGTTTGCTTACTCCGTGTAGTCGAATCGGCGAATCGTCGTGGTCGTGGCTCTGGACTGGTTCCGTTGTGATGATCAGATCTGAAAAATTGGTTGAGTCCTTAGCCTCTTTGCCAACTAATGTAACAAGACCCTCCTGCCCTTCAAACAATCTCCCATAAGCACTCATGCCGAGAAGAATCGGGTCAATATCACTGAACTCGTCCTTAGCGATGATGTCTTCAAGGCCATCTTCTAATACAGCGTAGGTAGATGGTGAAATCCTTGGATCAACAGAAGTGACTTCTCCCCGCTCATCCAATGCGACACTGCTACCATCCTTTCCACAAGATTCGCCTATCCACATTGTGAATTCCTGTGAGTCATAGCATAACTCCTCACTAACATCTTCGACACAACTGCTCGTGGATGGAATGGGCGATGCCAATTTGTGAGAGGCGGAGGGTGAGGTTGCGATAGAGATGGGAGTAGGTCGATCTGTCATCTGGTCTTTAAACTGAAAAAAATCGCTGTACTCTTGGCGATAAATCTTCTTACAGGCACTTTGCAAGGCAGACGATTGCTTGTTATAAACGACTTGGAACTCGGCATACTTTGAATCGGTAGTGCGTGAAGCAGCAGCTAGTGTGCCATGATTGAGAAGCAAGTCTTCACGAAGGGCAACATATATTGACCTTGATGCAAGATATGAAGCATCCAGCTTCGCCTGGGCGCGACCTTCGTTACTAATCATTCGAGGTGCTTCAACAGAAGAGTTGAGAAGCATCGATGACATCTGGAGAATCGGTCGAGGCTCGCGATTGCGATACAAAGCAGCTAGATCTACGGTGGCGACCCTGGATGCGTACTCGGAGTAGATCTTGCTGGCCGTCTTATGTCCCATCAAGAAGCGTCGATTGTCTGCCGAAGTCTTCGTTGCGAGCGTATAGGCTACTCCACGACGAAGGCAATATGCTGTGAGACGATCCTCAAGTCCTGCTGCGCGCCCCAGTCGCCTCGTCAAGTTTTGCATATCCCGTAGCTGTTCTGCCCTGTCCGTCAAGGCATAAGTGACATTGTCGATCTTGCGAACAAGTGGAATCTTCCGGATACTCTCTTTCAGTGGAATAAGTCTACCGGTAAGTGAAGAAGGAACTGCCATCAAATCCGACCAAGTACGAATGTCTGCCTGGAAGACGTTGTCCATCAATGCCATAATCAGAATAAGGCGCAGTGTGTCCTCTTGGACCATGTCGGTCTGGAAGAGGGAGAGCGGGACCGTCTTATAGTGGCTTGGTTCAAGTTTCATTCCCTTCAGATGCCGGAAGGTAATATTTGCGCGTATGTCGACAGCATCGATTGAGGCATCCCAGAAGGCGTAGAACTTGACATCCTCCCACAGTAGGCATGTGCCACTCTGCGTCTTTCAATCCCATGCGATGTCTCCACCCCTGCAGCCGGCATCGACCATGATATTCAGGAACAGTGTAAAGTTCAATAACTGCCTCATGTCAAAGAATGTGCCTATAAACTGTGGCGTATATAAGACGGAGAGGAGATAAGTCAAGTCCTCGGAGTGCGCAACTGGCTTCTTCCATTGCTCACGAGAAAGGTGATACTCTTTGACCATGTCATTGTCAATATATGCCTGAACATCGAGCTGCAAGTTCCGGTCCAATGCGCAGTCTCGGTCAATGCTCAAAACGGTGAACAAAAGTCGCATGTAGTTTGTCAACGTGCGCACAGCAATGGTATCGCTAATCCTCCCCACTCGTGATTGTGCCATGAAGATGGCGTACTGCTTGAGTAGCACTCGGTCCGGAGGAGGATGATCAGCCTTGAAGAATCGCTGAGGATCGAGAAGCGGTGTTTGGTGCTGGAGGTATTCGATAAACCATCGCTTTGCGGCACGATGTTGTTCGAGAGTTGATCCAGCTAATTCTTTCCGATGCCTTATGTCAAGATCCTGGCCACGGTTTTCGAGGTGAAGGTGCTCAGCAATGGCCGCTTGCGCCAATTTGAAGCGTTCGAGGCGTGCTGCAGCCTGAGCCATGTTGAAATGAGCCGGGAAAGGGATGATCTAACGCGGAGTTACCCTGCCTAAGTACATCAGTTCGTGGCCAAAAATGAAATCGTGTTTTTTAATATACCTGGTCACCTCAAACAGATCAGACTACGTCTATTATCCTAGCTGAATGGAAGTGGGGGATGGGGAAGCGCGTCGTCGAACCTTGGCAATTAAGAAGGTCGCGTCGCAGTTTCCGCGTGTTCCACAGATGCAATCACTAGGATGCCACTAGATCTGGTGGATCTGGTGGATGCACCATGCCTGGTGATGCTGGGAATGTGCTTACGTAACCATTTTATCGTCGTCCACCAGGTCAGATAACTTATTTTTGGATATATCTTCAAAAGTGCGTGGGTGGTATCGGATGAATTGTTGCTTTGAACGAGTATTTCTTGGACGAAGAAATGGATGGAGTGTTGACCGGTCGCCAATATCTAACTACACACGCGCGATCATATAAGTATGAATTGGGCGTCTTTGTTGCACTTTTGGGTGGGAATTTAGGCAATACGGCGGAATAAGCCCAGATACAGATATACACCCTGGTAGATTTCATTCAGGCCCTGAGGTTTATTGCCAAGACGCTTCTTTTCAGCACCAACGTCCGTCCATGCGTGCCGAAAAAGCTTCATTGTTTTAGGGTCTGGAATTTATCCAACCATTTCATCCTATCTTCAAGATCCGTCGCAGTCAAATTAATCTTGACCCTACTTCGCAAACTTCGCAACGTACCCAACACCGTTTCGTGGTCCACTCACGTGTGCCTTGCTTGAAGCTCTTTCTTGAGAAGTCTCACATCAAACAACTCCTGAGAACGCGGTCGAGAAGCACAGGGATATGGCAGCACGCACAAAGCACCGTGAAACTGACTCCCAATGCGGGACTCCCGTGATGAAGTTCGCCGGTATCTTACCGTTCCCACAAGAACAAATAACTGGTTGACCATTTTCTGTAGACAAAGGAATGCACGAATGAGTGCGGTATTCGCAGCGAGCTAGGTGCGGCCACGACCGACAGCGTTCCACCATCGCAGGCAGATTTTGCTTCCACAATTGCAGTTCATTAGCATCGACCTTGATATGGCAAATCTTTTGGCTAGAAAATGCGCTGAGGAACGGGCCTAGTTGCGGCATGATTCGATTTGTGAGAGGCAGCACTGCGCAGTCAAGGACAACAGTACGATTGCTGAGGTCGAGTTTCAGACTGCTGGTGAGGATAATTACGTGCACGCCGCCACCTGTAGGGTGGTTGAGGGTGGCGAAGTGTGATTGTTGGCCTTGAAGACCAGTAAAGTGCATGAAAAGCGAAAATAACGAGTCTCTGAACGCGAAACGAACGTCGCTCTCGGCGCTTGTAGACGTCGGTTGAGTCTTCAGGTGGCGTTCCCTTGTGTTGAACATCCCGCCGGCATGTACGTTGAGCCATTGTATCTCAGCTTTCTTCGAGATGTCGATAATTGGCAAGCAATTCAGGTTTAGGCGCGACAGATTCCATATGAGTGGAGTCCTGCGGGCCAAGAAGACTGGATGGAGATGTGCTGGGAAGCTTTTCCAGATTGTAGCATCTGCTAATGGCGCTTCGACCTCAATATACAAAGACTTACGAGCAATTCTGGTTCTGCTCTTCATTTTGATCACGGGTGCAGGGAAGTGAAAGGCGATTGGTATAGAATCTGGACCAACGGTTTCAAGGAATGTACATGGTGACCTCTGGCTTGTCTGTACTGCGCCGCCGCTTTGCAATGCCTTCTGGAGATCGTCGGAGAGTATTTGCAGCCGGCAAATCAGAGTAGTCAATTTACCAGCAGCAGGGTCAATATTCGCAGAGATCTTACTACTGGCAATGGATTTTCCTGTGCTCGAAGCCGATTGTTCAGAGCGTGGGAAGGGCAGCAGAGAAGAAGTGTCACTCTGGTTTGGCGGAAATCTGGTGAAGAAAACGCTGCTTTCATCTCCCAAAGTTGTCTCAAAGATATTCAACTCCGTTCCAAGCGTGTCCAGAAAAGTGTGTGCTGCAGCTGGGGTGCTTTGAATCCCAAAGGCGATCTTTGCAGCTTCTGGCTCTAGCAGCAGCGTCCAGGTGGGAACCATAAATGACACGATGAGACGAGAGCTACCGCGCCACCGTAGCTCATCTTCTATGATCGAGACTTGAAATGATTGACTGTTTCGTGTCCCAGCTGTGGAGAGGTTGCCAAAGGAGACCTGCACGACTGAGAAAATGTTCTGCCATCTCTGGGACTGGTAGCTCGGAGATGATTGTACCACGCAATGCATAATAGGACTCCCGATCTTGGTGGCGTCGATGTCTGTGATGACTTTGATCTTCTCCCTTGGAACAATCAAGGTAGCACATAGTATGGGAGGAATATTGTTCCAGGAGCTCAGACCTCCCGGAGTAGCGCCAGGGAAGCTCGTTTGCACCGGCGATGACGATAATGTGAGCACCGATAGGACGCCATACAATTTCAGATATAAATATAGCTCCTGAATGTAGTTCAAGCTCATCAAAACTGTTGTATCGGTCTCAATGAGGTCTAGAAGATGGCCCATCATCGTCTCCCAGTCTGTCTCGACGCGACTGCGCACAAAGCGCAGAACGAGCGCAAAGCTACCTCGATGGAAGCGCGGCATTGAGTGGTTTGACAGAGAGCGTGGATTGAGATTAGAGAATAAAAATTGGACGTTCTCGTGCCGAAACATGTTAACATACACCTTATGCAGTATCCGAGCCAGCCCGAGCTCATCCAGGTGGAGCCTGAGTTGGGTGTCTAGCGCTAGCGATGTTATACCCACGGCCGTTCGTCTCCAGGTCAACTTGATGTGCATCTGTTTCATTGGGGAGTTGTCATCAGCCGCTCCATAGCTTGAATCCAAGAGCAAGTCGTCAACTGAAGAACATGGCGATGAATTGGCCCAGTACTCGACAGGGAACAGACCCATCAGCGTCGACATCGTCGGGAAATGTCCACACACCATGCTATTGATACGATCTTGCTGAGATCCCTCTCGCTGTACCAGATACTCAGTGTAGAGACTGGAATAGCTGCTGTTGCTCAACAATGGTGCCACAGCAACAAGCAAGTTCATGGAGCCGACATGGTCTATGAGATTAGAGGTATCGATTGAGTTGAATTGTAGCGGCGCGGCGCCCGCCTCGGTGTAATCAGGCCCGTTCAGAACGATTGGATCCCAGTGATAGGAATCACTATATATATTTGCGGGTTTGATTCTGGTGCTGTTCGCATGCTGAAGCGCATACGAGAAGCTAATCGCGTCGCCTGCAAAAAACCGGATGGCTGTATCCTGTGCTGAACTCCGTCGAAATGCCTTCGCCCAGGCTTCGAATTGAACTTGTGCGGCCTCAATGACCTTGAACGGAAAACTCCTCTTACGCATTGACTCGGAATGTAAAGGCGACTCCTTAGCTAGTGGGCTATACGCAGTGGACAGATGAAATCCGAGTAACGGATCTGTGCCATAGTGGAGAGTGGACGATTCGGTCACAAACATTGGGTTGATATGGTCTGCCTTTGGTACACCGGCACGTTTCTCGTCCGTCGTACCGTGATCCCAAAAATGCTGCGCAAGCTTCGGGGCATCTTTGATAGCTCTGATACCAGCAGGAGCTGCAGATCGCATCTCGGAAAGGGCAATGGCTGAGTCTCCCATGCGCGCCTTTCGTGACTTCATAGCTCTCTGAATAGCCAAATTGGCATGCTGAACCCAGCTTTTATGCCTTGGACTGTTCATTTCCGGAATACGGTAGGTATTCCACACGTCTCTTACTCTCTTCATTGTACTGGTGTCACAAAATCTGAGTCGCTGGCCATATTTGCCATCATGCCAGCTCTTCAGTGACGTAGCGAGGTCAGAGAGTTTGCATGCTTGAGAATTCAGGAGCGCTAGCGATGCATCATCCAGGTAGAGATGATAATAGATGCTCCAAAGCTGCAATTTGAGGGCGCCATGTTCATCGTCCAAGATGAGGCTGAGAAGCAGGATGTTCCGCGCTAACGCACCAGGAATCAGTCTTGTGGGACTCTTTTACAGATCAATACGGAGACGGATTCCATACCAATGGTTGCAGCTTCGATGTCGCAGCAAGTCACATCGGTTTGTCGAGCTACGCAAGTCATTAATAGATGAGCCGAATGGAGATTTACTTGCTCACTGACTGAGATCTTGATCGGTGTAGACGGTGAACAGAACATTGCGAATGTCGCCGCATCCCAATAGCAGAATATCTGCAGGTTCCTCAATTGGCAGGTTTCTAGTCAGATGAACCGCGGAGGTGTTGCCAACCGGGTAAAAGTAGGTTACGATATCAATGACTACTGGAGAATACATGATTCATGCCTCACTTTATCTCGTTGAGTAAATCTAAGGAAGTGCGGGAGCTGCGAGTCTCAATTCTCTGATTTGTAGTTGCGTGCTGAGTTTAAACTCCACGCAACCAATTAGGACTTGCCGCATGGCATTTTAGCTGCACGTGTCAAGGTTGAATGGGCATGTGAATTGTCACGTTACCTACGAAATCAATCATGTTTTAATTGTGTGAATTGAGATTCGTTCCTACAGTTGAAAGCAGATTCGTTTCACTACAATTTTGACCTAGATCGCGCTATCGCTTTCATCTTATGGGCACACGAGGGGGTAGTGTAAGTAATCCTCGAACGTGCTCCACTCCTGGAGAAACGTATTCTTCAGATCAGGATCTTTGAGAAGTTTGCAGCATGCTTTATGACCTCTCTCGTTCCAACCAGTAACTTGACAGGACTATGGCCGAGCGCGTTAGATAACCTCAATTGCTGTGCCAGAATGAGGCTTACATACCTTGTTGCAATACCAGAACCAACCGCATCTAGAGCACTTTTGAAGAGATGCAGCATTATCGTCACATCCTTGACAGGTGCGGACACCCTTTTGAACGGTCGAATACTGTTGTATCATGTCGCTTAGACTCAGCAGATCATTCAGCGAAGTTGGAAATATCTGGATAAGGTTTTGTATTAGCTTTCTCAGCTTCATTGCACGCATTGACAGTATATCAAAGCTTACTTTGAGGTTGCTCTGAGTCTCATGACGGATACCTTCTGTCATGTCCATGAACCCATGATGCTCTGCATAGAGTATAGCGACTGTATATCCTTTCCGTAAAAGTGCTTGGTCAAGCTCCTGGCCCCTTTCATCCGTGTAAAAGGCGATTGGGATCCGATGTTTAGCCTTGTCCTGTACAATGAGTCGCAGGCGGAAAATAGCCTCTACTTCAACGATCTCTCCTAAGAAGCACCAATGTTTGATAGGCGAGTAGTGAAAACCATCCGTGGTGCCAAGATACTCCATGTCGATGTCATTGTCCCCCGGGAGGTTCTCAAACGAAGGGAAGGGTACCTCATTTCGAAGATTTGCATATTGGCCATCGATCACCCGCTCTTCCTTCCAAAGCCAGCATTCGTACGCATCCTTATCAAGTCCACTCGCGATATCGACCATTGTCGTTCTCCACTTCCCACTATAACCGTACGCCAAGTGCTCAGATGGATCTTTGGCGTATTTCTCCATCTTCTGGACGGTTCGGCTATCCTTACCTTCCATAACTATGCGGCTTGAGGCTGCTCTTTCTGCAAATATCGATGCTCTTGCCAGGTCACCATGTGTGACGGCGATCTGAAAGGCATCGTAGTATGCTCTTGGGACGGTGGCATCGGTGATGCCTTCATTATCGAGGAGGGCTAGCAGCTTTCGTACGTTGTGCAATGCTTGCAGAGGCGCGGAAAATATTGCTATCCCATCGCCGATCAACTCATCAAGTCTCTTGATCTCGTCCAGGTTTTCATCGCTCCTTTGGAATTTGTCGGTTGGCAATGAGCATAGTTTGCACGAACAGGTGAAGCAAAAAGATGACAACAAGGCTTCACACCGTAGTTGGCGGCTCAGACGGTCTGGGAGATAGAATATTGTGATCTCCTCTTTCTCTGAAATATCGCGGAGGGCGTGGATCGTCAGCTTCTGGAGATCCTCGTTCCATGTATTCTGGGCATTCTGGATACAGGAATGATTGATGCGCGATGAATCCAAGAATATGCCACCTTCAATAGCATCGGATCCGAGTGGCAAGGCATTGGTGCGGACTCGTCCCAGTTCTGGGCCAGATTCATCACTGAATGCGTTATGCAAGGCAAGAAATTGCTGTCGTTGTTCATCATTCAGGCCAGCTATTGTCTTCAAGATGGTTCCATGAATCTGTTCTTTGGACCTGCCGCCGCGGGGTACTCTAAACAACGGAGGTTCGCAGATAATCCGCGTTCCTTTAGCAATAAAGGTTGCAGCAAGGACGCCTCGACCTTTGCCGGCGATCTCTTGTATGGTGTACGAACACGCTACCATGGTGCCGTCTATTGTTGACGTTGCTTGGTGTAATAGCCATGAGAAACTGCTAGAATCTCACAGATTTTGTTGAAATTCGTGGCATGCTGCAATTGGCTACAGCCATTGTTACACAACAGACCGACTTAGGACTCCAGCTATAAACTTACACAGAGACATTCTAAATGAAGAAGCGCTTCAGAGATTCATTCAAAAAGATAAACAAGAATCCAGATCTATAAGAGCTTGGAGAGACCTTACCTCACCTAGATGATAGAAACTGGCTGGTAATGTGCGTGTTTGTTGTGGATATTTACGTCCGAGGTTACGAAGTCTTTCCCACCCACTTTTGCTGGCTCTAGTCACGTGTGTGGCGTGAGATCGATTGGGACTCATGTGTGATTGGACGCTGAAACGGTGGGTGAGCTATGCGGGGTAATGACGAACAGGCAGTCTACATAGCAGGTATCAGCGTTCTTTGAGACACAATTCAACTACTCACATTCAACCTTGACATAAGCTTCTGATGATGAGGTGGGTTTACTACCCGATCACTGCTGCTATTATTGCTTAACTGACAAAGCAAGTAGGGAGGCGTATTGTTCGCGTTGCAAACGAAAGTTCTCCTCGCGGCAGGCATTGCAACAGCATTACGATGATTCCGCTAGCCATAATCGGTGCGAGGTCTGTGGATTCGATGGATCCACATGGGAGAAATCATTAGAACATCATCGGACGACAAAACACCGCGTTGTATGCCAGGGCTGCGACGACGGAGAGGGAATGATATGGGTTCCTAGGTCGCAGGAGTATCTCGATCATCTGAAGGAGCAAAATGTTTGCAAAACTTGCCAGATGCATTTCGAAAGCACTAGCAATCTTGATAATGTAAGTAAAGGCTTCTTTTCTCGAAAATTACATTTGACACCGGCTTTAGCATCAAATGGTGCATTTGGAACGATCGATTGAATGCCACGGTTGCTACCGAACATTCAGAACCTATCCCGCAATGATAATACACTTAGAGTCCGGCGCATGCGACTCCGAGATTGATATGATCGATTTGAATGAATCTGCCGCGATGTGTTTCCAGTGGAAGGCATTTCTTGTGGAAGCGTATCGGGATGAGCTGCTTAGTTGTCGTGACCTATCAATTGAGTATAGCGAGACAGTCTATCCATTCAAGTGCCCGGAATGCGATACTGTTTTTACAAGGCTATCTGGTCTATTTCAGCACGCGTACAGCAAGGCGTGCAACCAAGATTTGAATAAAGGAAAGATAGGTAAATTGGTCAGATGGCTAGAGGTACAGCACAGTGGGAGTGGGAGTGAATAAGCGGATGGCCAGACACTGAGTGTGTAGCCACTTATGGCCGCTCTCAAGATATCATTGAATGGCAGTTGAGCCAGTTCGGCCCTAGGAAATAAAGCCTTGGGAAGTTGACAACTTTGCCAGTATGCCTGCAAGCCATTAGTCCGTATCTTAAGCTTTGATCAATTGTCTATCTTCATATAACGAATACCACATCCTCTCCGCTACTTTACCAAGTCCTATTCTGGGCAAGATCTTTAAGAGGCGATTCCTATATTACTTCTTCGGTAACACCCGGAATCGGACAATCATCCTAGGAATCCAATGAACGACTGCGGCTGACAAGTATGTAACTTCTTCAAAGAGCTAGTGTCGATCAATTGCATAAGTGCAAGAAACCTGGCCTAAAGTTCTTGACATATTAGAATACTGTTAGCATCACACTCGGGTAGCACGTACTGGACATTTCTTCTCGAAGGCTGAACCTTTATTGTACCCCTCCGAGTCCTTTGCAACCACAAACCTTTTCCAACACGACTTTAACTGGCTCAAGAACCGCTTTTTCATATCCATATAAACACGTCCCATGCCCAAGTGTCCTTCATATGGAACTCCCACGACATCTCCTCCCAAAACAACCGCTTCGGCGGAGGCACAATATCAAACAAATTCCTGCAAGTCTCGTTGAGGGGTAAGGTCGAAAATACGGTGTAATATAGACAGTATTGGCCGAAAGTTGCGAGGTCTTGTGGAGGAATTAAGCCCGGGCCATAGGTTCAGTATGGTTATTTTCTCTCATATCAACGTGGAATGTTGCCATGGCTCTTTGTTGTTGTTGATAACCATGGTCCAGCTACGTTTTCTGATCAGGCATAGGATCTGAGAAGCCAACCAATCCATTATCGACCATATCATTGTCGTCTCACAAGCCTGACCCCATCAGCAGGGACGAGTAAAGCCTTGACTTTCCTTGGCTGACTTGTCATCCTATGGTAAATCAATCGTTGATTGTTTCTACGCTTTGTTCTCTATTCACCTCGCTTCGCTCGGCGAATAGAGACAAGAATCCGAACGGTGCACAAGCTCCATAAATAGAAAATACTATGTTTTTGCGCTTTCCAGGCCGATAGATACGTCCCATCATCATAAGACCCGATGGCAGCATTGCTGATGCGCCAACGCCTTGGAAAGCCCGGGAAAGATCCAGCAGGACTTCATTTCTCGCAAAGCCAATGGCAAGACTCCAGACCGCAAGCCAAACCGCGCCGCAAATATAGATGCGCCGGCCGCCATACATATCTGCCAGGCAGCCAAATACAAGTGTTGTGGAGGCAACCGCAAGTGAAAACATACTGGCTGGCCAGACCGATGAAGATTCGGGGATAATGTGTCCCTGAACAAGGCCTGGTAAGATCACAGTGAAACCAGACACAAAGTACTCCTACTAGGGTTAGTTACACATAACAGAAGAGTAGTTCGTGGTCATACTGTTAGGATCTGGGACATAGCTATAGAGAAGGTGAAGCCTATTTCGTGCCAAAGAGAACATAGTTCTTCCGGTCGCTGCTGGCTAGTATCTGAAGTGCATTCTTCCGTCCAATCTGCATCGCTTTGCACAGGGGTGAGAGACGGCGATGATAACTTCCAATCATCTTCACTGAACGTTATGAAACTCAACGAAGAAAAGCGATGAAACGATTTCTCGTCTGGAATTGGAGAATCCATAGGTAGAATGGCCAAGTTAGAGCAACCCCAAGAAGAATTGATAAATAACAAGTATCTTACATACGCTGTTGTAAGGTGGCTGAGAGGTAGATTTTCCAAATAAAAGTGCCGTCATCAATTTCTACCTCTCTCACTGGTCATCTAGTACAATCTGGACCAAGTCACCAATGATATCTAAAGGTCAGCTTTCTAGAAGATCCATGCTTTCATATAGAACCGCCGTGATTCTTTGCTATATTTGGAACAGATATATAAGAAAAAGGATGAAAAACGAGTGAGAGGTAATGTAAGAGGTTCGAAATTAATCTAGAGCTTTGTCAAAGATGGCACACATTTTGGTGTACTGTAAAGCAAGCTCCAATGTTGTGTAATGAACATGCTGCAGTACCATTTCTCATTCAATCCGTTGGGAAAGCTTAAAGAGAGTTTTTAATTTAATGACACAAAGATCGTTCTCTTGGGGTATCTCCCTTATATCAATCTAGCTCAATCTATCTACATGTTTCTCAGATTGTTCTAGTGAGTTCATGATCAGCTTCTTTTTTATCATCATCCCAAAATCCAGCTGCCTTTAACTGATTTACCCATATATTGAGCAACGAAGACGACATTCTTTCATGAGTTGTGCAGCTGTCATAAATTGCAGTGGCGATGCTGTAGTCCTGAGGAGTCTTGAGGCACACTTCTTTGATGTTTTTAACCTTTGGTTGCCACTGCAGTACTACTCCTAGCATTGTGACCGTGCACAGTGTTATTTCATCCTCAGAAAATTCATAGTCATAGTCCTCTAGCTGGATATTTGTGATATTATTATCTATTATCGGATGCTCGCGATTTATCATTTGGGGACTCACAGGACGGTCATGAGACAATTCAGCATACTGTTGACCATCAGCTACCTCACCATTAAAGTAGCTCCCGAACAAGCAAAGACTACTTTTCTTCTTATGGAGCCTAAGATTACTCATGGATTATTTGGAAGTTGTAATTTGTAAATGAGTTACAGGTATAAGCAAAGAAAGGGAGCGGGTGTCCATACAGCAAAGGGTGTTTTGGGTCCATCTATAGTTATTTAGACCTTTTGTGTAATCAGGCAAGGTTAAAAACCTACGCTACTAAATAAAGATACGATTAGATATTGTATTCTATTTTTAGGCTCTAAAAGGATAGAGCCGTAGACAACATTGCCACATAGACATGTGCCCGAATGTTCTGACCCTAGCTTGCATGCCTGTTTTGTATTGCCAGCTATTTCTGCACTTATCTCTTTCACACTTTTCCGGCTTTATCATGGTACAGACCCACTACTTATTGCACAACCGAAACGCTGCTACTGTTTTCTCTTTCAATATCTTGCTTTTGAGAAGTATATTTCTCGGTGCCGCACAAGCACAGATTTCCTTGAAGTAATCTAAACCATAGTGACCGCAATCTCCTGGTCGTCATATATATCCCTTAGTGTCTCGAGTACCAGCATGTATTTCGAGTATATCGACACCAACGCAGTGTGTTATTCTCACAAGAGCGATTAACAAACAATACTAAGTTTCCTCTATACCGACAGTAAATGCGACGAAATACGGGCTTTCATATCGCAATATACCGCGAGCTTAAAGTTGATTCGCAATCAAGTGAGCTTTTTGACATTGTCCAACGAATGGATGCTTGAGCTGGTTCAGGCGCATCCAGCAAAGATGCTGTCATGACTACCCAACAGAATCATAAGAGTAGGTCATCAAATTCATTTCAAGCGGAGTTAAGATAATGAGCAAGAATAAGAGAGATGCCTGCTTTTAGAGATATCGGCACGTCATAAAGATGTTTTATGCGGTGGGACTCACAATCAAGAGAAGTGGCGACCCTTTTGCTACGGCTGGCTCCAGGGTGATACGGGAAGAAGCATGCTCTTGCAGGGAGGCAGGAGACTAATAGGACTTGTTGTATTTGGACCTAAAGCTACGCT
>QYAL01000124.1:67063-89707 GCA_003988805.1 Ploettnerulaceae sp. D365
GGACTATTCCCGATTAGGCAATGTCACGTATTTGGCCAACCTTCTCATCCAACAGTATTCCTACAATATTCTACCCTCCCTATCCCTAACCGTAACACCTCTACAGAATAATCGAACCAATGCGCCTACTGCGAATATCTAGTTGCAAAAACTCTAGGCCAGTAATTCCCTTTATTTCTCGGTGAGTTACCATGATACAGTCCGTAACGAAATCGGCTTCCCCTCAAACTCACTGTGAAGGCTTCAATACTACTCGCTTAACAGGAATCACAAGATGCGCTAGTAACGGACACCAGGCTGTTGTTAAGCCTAATAATCTATTTAACCACAACAACGTAACAAAATGAAGATAAAGAGTCAATAATCGTGATCTAAGACTTAATTATAGTCAGACTGCAAGATTTTAGAATTTTCTGAGCACCTTGGAAAATTGCAAATTTTTTGGTGTTCTTGGTACTTGGAGACTTATAGGCTTCACAGTGAGTGGGAGGGGAAGCCGATTTCGTTATCGACTGTATCTGATTGTTTACTTTAAATGTAAAGATATGTTCCATATTCGTAAGCTTTCCATCGCATTCACACGTTTGCCCTCTCCCTCCCCCTACCATTCTCTCTCCCTCCTCTCTCCCTCCCCCTTCTTTTCCTCCTCTTTATCTCTCCCTCCCTGCCCCTCTCTTCCTCCTCTTTGTCTTTCCCTCCCTCCCCTTCTCCGTCTCTCTTCCCTCACCCCATCTTCCTCTTTCTCCTATCCTGGCCCAGTTCCTTCCACTGGCCCTGTCTATTTGTCAATCTGTAGACCTAGACACGCGCAAGTCACATCATCATCATCACCAAACTTACAGCATAACCCAGACTAGAGACATGTCAATTCCCGCTCGACTGGCCTTCACAAACTTCATGTTGTTGACGCGCCATATGAGGGTACAGGAGAGAGACCATTACCACTCATTACTTTAGATATAGGGAAGTGTGCCTTGCTGTCTGTCATAATGTCACAGTTGGACTGGCTGCTACTGCTCGTTGACCGATGGCGAAGGCAGCGTTACGATCGCAACGTCGCAGCAAGGGTCGAGGCCCAGCCAGTTATCGGCCTCTGTACCCAGACTCCGCTGTGGACGCCAGTGACAGCACACTCCAACCAGACCCCGTTCCTACAATAAATCCCCCGAAATAGCCAACCGAAATATCTCCGCTAAATGGAGCGGGATGATTGAAGTTTTCGTTTGGATGAGCCTTCGCCAGGCGGTACTCTCTATTCTTCGCTGCTCTGATCTTCAACCACGAAGATGCTGCTTCAGTTAAGGCTCATGTCAAGCGGTGAAAGGCGTTGAAGATCACACATACTCAATGCCTCCGAAAGCCAGTACGACAAGAGGGCTGGAAAGTAATTGACATCTATTTTGAATGAATTTATTCACATCTATTGAGTATCGCTACCAATTACTTGCTGATAAAATCCTCAGCGGGTATCATCCGATCTAACCTTTATGTACCTGCACTACCTGCTGAAGGCGAAGCATACATGCCGTATCTTTGGCTCTGATATACCGTGTACCCGTCATAGTGACTTTGATTGGTCGTTATAGGCTGTAAGCCTAATTCTACCTCCTCATACGAGGTTTGGCTAACCGAACTTATGGTCTCATCTCCCTGATTGGAATTTGCTTGCGTGAGTGTCACTCCTGGAATTCCTTGTGACGACATCGGCGGTAACGACTCGCCAGGTCTGCGTCGACCGCGAATGCTCCGCTGATGACCCTCACGCATGGTATCGATCTCATTACTGCGGTGCCTTTTTGGGCTCTCGCCAATCGTATTCTCGTCTCTTGATTTCCATACTACCGGGGCGGCGTCTTCTGCATCTTGTGCTGCGTCAGCAGTGGGTTTCCTAGCGTTCATCGCTTCAGTCGCTTTCCTCTCTTCTGCTGACCCGAGACTTCCAGATGGGCTCAGGCTAGATTCGGTGGCCTTAGACGGAACGAGGCGCTGGTCTTCCTTGGCCTGTGACAATAGAATGAGCGGAGTCAGGGCTGAAGACTTGCATTCCGGTGATTTCGGACGCAATATTGCCGAGTATAGAAGTGAACTTGTCTCCCAATCTTCCAACGTCGGAGATGAGCTTCAAATGTGTCGCTGAGTCTGATCTGCGGTAGTGTCTTCTAGTTTCTGCGAGTGTTGGCTCAGCACTATTGTTGATGATATAATCTTCATCGATGAATTCCTGGCAGTACATGGGAAAGAGTGTTCTTGAAGCTTCGTAGAGAAGTCCCATCAGATGAACATCACGTTTCGACTGAGTGATTCGTCCCTTGAATGTTCGCTGATGGTAGTTAACACTGATCAACTGAACAGCCAGTTTCTCACCAAGCAACAGTAGAGAAGCAATCAGGCAAGGGCCCAAAACCCTGGCCACGACGTTAACCCAGTACCCACTAGGTATGCCTCCGTTCAATTTTGGTGACATTAAAGCTGTGAAAGTAACCAGAGAAGTTACAGACCATCCTACGAGCGACAGTGGAATCTCTACAGCCTTTAATATCAGAACATATTTCCGAGTTCCAGAGCTGACAACTCCGCAAAGAAACATGAACATCCATGGGACAACCTTAGCAACAAGCTTCGAAACCCAAATACTGAGCCAAACGATCTCGATCCATAACCAGAAAAGGGTTACCCTGATTCCAGTATTGGCGAAGATGGCGTGAGGATTCTGAACCGCACATACGACGATCGGAGCAGCAAGGAGGATAGCAACTGGGAGGATGTATACGAAGTACCGAGTAATTATAGAGAAATTGACGATCTTATTGTAGAATCTTCCCAGTCCATTGACGAGAACCTCTTCGCCATCTATGTCACTTCGATTTCTTGAATTTATGTTCTTCTTCCGTCTGCCACTAGAGCCGCGGTTGAAGAGGCCTTTCTTCTCCTGGCTAGGTTGTTGGAACATAGCTTCATCGCCCAGCTTTTCGCAGTCCTATGGGAAAAGGCAAGATTCAGCGAAGGAAACAAATTAATTTTGATGGCTACTATAATAAGTTCACAGTCTGCAAACTGAAAGTGAGAGGGAGTCATGGCTACTCATAAAATTTGGTCGTGGCCTAAGTCTTAGATCCATTCAGCGTTCTTCCTTGATGATGATGGCGTCGAGTGAGTGGATAGTTGAAGAGAGGAGGTGGAATCTTACCAGAGAGAATGCGCTTCTATGTTCCAGCATCATGCTCTGTCAGGCTGCGATAGGTGATAGGTTCCGACATTATGCGGGCCTCTCCCCTTGTCAGCCTTACTCACTGTCTGTCAACCTCTCGTTTTCAGTGTCTCCTCCTCACCGTCAGCACCACATTATCTTCTTTCCTATGAGTTCCCATCACCTTTTCAACCATCAATCACTATCTACTTTTCACCCTCTTCTCTCCCTACAGTGCTGACATTAGAATTTGCACCGCAACTCCCGATCCGCTGGCCCAGTCCCCAGGTTCGCGAGCTCGCCAGTATACCAGGCATACGAACGTGTTCGGTAAGGACCCCACAAGACTACAGTCATTGTATTTTCGAGGTGTAAACCTGCTCGTCTCCTCATAGTATCACCTAAGTGCCTTCCTTAAACCCCATTTCGAAAAGGACTCTTTGGGTGGTGGGGCATTGCCTCTGTCAGCTAGCTTCAGTCAGTTCCGGGTCGTGCCCTCTCTGCTCTTCAATATTGTTCGTAATGTGCGTGTACCTGCCCTTGACCGCTCGTATTCCATCGGCCACCTGAAATTTCAACGAGCTGTGGGTCTCTCTTATGGAGCATGAGGTTTCCTCCTTGTGACGCCAACATCAAGCCATATACATTCATAAAACGAAGATGAGATTACTGTACAATCCATCATTCCAAGGAGTGGAATCTCTAATTTTAATTTCCTCCTTCCAGTCCACATTTTGTGGTTGATAATGGTCATGTGGCATATGCTGCATTTCATTGTTCTCATTCACATCAACCTCACAATTCATATCAACGACGTAACTCGAAGGTCTTTGTATGTAGTGCCACATCCTAAAACTCTCCAATAACCGCTTTTAACTGAACATAGCGACAGTATTGTAAATATCCCTTCATGATACTCAGTTGTGACTACCTCTTTGAGTGTCATCATCTCCTTGCAGAGTTCTCTCATTCTCACCACCGGATCGCCTTGGTTTACGGTCTTGCAGAATGTACCACTATACATTATAAGGGGTTTCTAATCGTTCGGCCAAGGTCATGCCGTCCACCAAAGACCTAGACGAGACGTCTCATTTTGAGGCTTGCCATCGTTAAGTCTAGAGATGAGAATGTCATCCTTGGCCAAAGGTAGGTCATGATTGGTCCTAGAATCAAACATGGGCTAGCTACCTTGTATAAAAGCCTTCAGATGTCTCTATGTAACATCCTTTCTGTAAACCACATCTAATCTTCACCACTGTCAAAAGCAACTTACTTCTACGATATTCTATTTCGGAGCTGATCATAGCCATGGTCGTAAGAAAACAGAGGAAGTCTGCACGCTGCGAATCATCCCTACCAAGCCAAAGTGTCGCTATATTTATTGAATTTAGGTCGGAAGTTGTGAAGAATTTCAATCGTGATAGGAAGGGATGGCGCAGAAGAGAATACGAATATTTACAACGTGATCGAAGAGCGAGGGAGAGGCAACGAAGGCTCCTTACAAAGGACCCGACAGCACAAAATATTCCAGGAAAGACGGCCAACGACATCAGTACGGAACCAACTCATGAAGAAACCGACTTCAACTCTCTTCAAGATTATAGCCCACCTACATTTACTCTGGATGATATAGGATTTCCTGAATGTAACTGGAAAGGAGAGCCATTTGATCTTTCCGAAGATCCACATAGCCACCTTCTGCACCCAGAAGAAATATTCCTGGCTGCTAATCTTCGCATGGACTGTGCGACCTATCTCACAAATAAACGGAGAATATTCATCGCTTGTATTGAACGTTTGAAGGTTGGTAAAGATTTCAAAAAGACGAACAGCCAGCAAGCATGCAAAATTGACGTCAACAAGGCATCAAAGCTCTGGGAGGCATTCAATAAAGTCGGATGGTTTGAAAAACGGCACTTTTCTAGAATAGTTCGACATCACCAATGGTGCCTGCACACTGGCGGGACCAATATTTTCTAGCGGACTGTAACGAAGATGTTCTGACGTCAACGAAGATTTGGAAGAATGCAAGCAGTAGAATATATTTATCTTTCCTTGGTGCTCAATCGGTAATGAATTAGACGTCTGTGTGTTCTCTGTTGCGAAATTATTGCTATATTAATCCTTAGGTGACAAGCGATCTTGAGTCATGGCTTCGCCTCCCTGCCACTGCAACCAAAATAATGAGTTTCAGCTGTGAATTTATAGTTGAAATATTAGAAAAGAGTAGAGGAATCTTTGAGAAGGTCATCCTGTCTCTCATATCTATGAGTGTAGGTCGCAAAACATAGAACTTTAACAAGAAGAAGATATATAACTTACATATCACTGCCATATATGCTATAAGAAGTGCTCTGGGGGAAACAAAATGGCACCTTCCAAGCAGCAGAAGTCGAATCTAGATTTTCGCAGAAGACATATGGAGGAAGATCAGGAGAGGAACGTGTGTAGCAGGCTGTGATGGAAGGAAGGTCAACTTTGAATCTAAATATTTTATTCTCATGCGAATTGAGCACATTTCAACCGTGGGGGGAGAAGCTTGGGACTCTCGTGACATTGGCGAGATATGCGGCCGCAATTCGGGCTCGGGGAGCAATGTTCACAGCAAAATTTAATTGAGAAAACTACGCACGGAATATGCGGCCGCAATTCGGGCTCGTATCCCTTTGCTTAAGTGTTCACCTCGGGGTGTGTCTAACGTAAACCGGCCTAGTGCCCGATGACAAGCGACGCTATCCCTAATTTGTATATTATCCTTGTCCACACGTGAGACTCAATTTTTGACAAGGAAAGGTCATCACTCTGCGCTAACATCTTGAGTCCATTCTGCTTTGCAGGCGAAGGTCTTCACACTAGTAATAAACGGCATCTTGAGCCCCCTTTTTTTCCATTTGCTAGCAGGGGAAGGTCATCATGAACATAAACCTGGAATCCCATTCTCCGGGGCGAAAGGCCATCAATCCGCACTAGGATTCAAAGCCCCACTCGGAACGCCAGGATACCGGTCAGGACTCGACAATTTGCGCCAAAACTCTGTTGGGATATCAGCAAAGTAAAAAGAGCCTCATTCTGACGAGGAGCCACCACAGGTTTATTGCTCGTCTCGCCATCACGTGATACCCCTTTATCCCAGATTTCGGCTATTCACGTTGGTGGATGACCAGCTTCCACGACGGAGGAATATGACACTACAGTTATAGCTTTTGAGCGTTTGAATTTTGAGAATACAGTAGAGTACCTAAATGGCTACCCCAAGAAATGGAGAATACAGATATCGAAGTGTTACTTCTCGCACTGTACCTGTTTCAAATTTCATGAAGAGAATGGTAAATTGTAGCATTATGGGCTAGTTAAAGTGGAGATGATTTGATTATCGTGATCATTCCCAACAATTTCGTGCCTAAAAGCGAGGAAGGAATCATTGCAACTAATATTATATTATTCACCGATAGGAATACCGGTTTCGCAAGTCATATTAGAGGAGCGCGATGTGATGTATTTTGTAAATGGCCCATTGAAATTGAAACAACTCCATCACTACATCACGCAACTTGTGCAACGAGTAGTAGTACATAAGCGATTCGTGTAACTGGCCTAGGCATGAACAGACTGTTTATCTTTCATGTACTTCTCATACAATGCCCAAGCCCCCAACGTCTTTCCATCTTTTACTGCTACAGCAAAGAAATCATCGTAGTTGATTATTCGAAGGACAATTTTCTCTCCATGGTCCCTCAATCCAGTGTGCTTCCCCTTCTTGGCTTCAAACTCCTGTCGATCTACCACCTTCTCCCACAGAAGTATCGAGATAAACTCATCCGAGCCACCTGGACTTAGATAAGTTGCGGGTTGGAGATGATCTGAGACCCCAGTCTTGTTTAAATAGAGAGCAGTTAGATCTTTTAGCTCTGTTGATGGAATTTTAAACTCGGTCTCCTCGAGGAGTTCTTGGGCTGCTGCAGCTGCGATATCACCGTTGTCATCCAACATTCCCGCAGGAATCTCTTTGAAACCAAGGCTACCAGCTGGGATCCTTGGCTGTTCAGTCATCACGACCCATCTCTCGTCTTCTGAGTCACTTGGTCGAAGGATCATGAGGATAGCAACGCTACCGCCTCGAAGGAAGACAATTCCGGGAAGAGCTTCGTCATGTTTGTTTCTGATGTCGGCAACAAGTTTGACGAAGCCAATGCGTGTGGGCCCAAAACGGTCGACTGATTGAATTGCGATTGATCGCAAGGCGTAAGGCGCATGACGAAAAGGATGGTCGGCCTGCTCTTGAAGGCCGAGTGAGATCTTCAGAGTATTCAACCAGTCTCGAAAAGCACGAAATTGAAACAGCTCGCCTGTGGTAACATCGAGCGTCGAAGGGATGCGGATTAGGCTTGAGTAACCCGAGAGATCAGAAGACGTCATTGACATTTTTGTTGAGTAGTAGTAGAGCTTCTTTTAGAATGGTTGTATAATGTAGATGCGTTGATGCTGAGTCTAAGATGATTTAGTGTAGAATCTCTTTCGGAGGCACCATTCTTGATATATATATCCACGAAACGACGAGACGCTTTACGCAACGACTGCTCTCTAGCTAGAATGCGCACAATATTGTTAGCGCTGCAAGGCATTATCATGAGCCAGGAAAGTGATCCTGTTAGGCAGACTCTTTCCAAGGGACTGGATTCTCATTTCACCGTGGCTTGCGCCTCAATAGCACGATACCTGTTATCGAAGGGCCCAAAGATGCTTGAACACTATGTGGTAATATGTCCTTGAACGCTTAAGGTCATCCGTCTCAAATAACTCAACCATCCTTGTGATAGTATGCCTTGAAAGCTTGAGGTCATTCATAGTCTCGAACAACTCAGCCATCTTCGGGCCATCAAGGGCCCTTGAGAGCTTGAGGTCATCCATAGTCTCGAACAACTCAGCCATCTTCGGGTCATCAAGGGCCCTTGAGAGCTTGAGGTCATCCATAGTCTCGAACAACTCAGCCATATTCGGGTCATCAAGGGCCCTTGAAAGCTTGAGGTCATCCATAGTCTCGAAGCACTCAGCCATCTTTGTGATACTGTAGTGTGCCTTGAAAGCTTATGGTCATGATCGTGTCATCAATATGTTGAGAAGCCGATTTTAGGAAACCTTAACGTCTCATAAAGGCAGTATACAGGCAAGCTGGTGAATGGGCTGGTGAGCAGTTGGAAATAGTCCTAACCTGATTAAGGGTACAGCATGGCAACTAATTGACACTGTTACAGTACTATTAAAAATTTCGGTACTGTTTTGTAAGAGCACTGGAAGGCTGAACCAGATCGAAACCAAGCAAATCTAATTACAACTAGTTGTTTGGTTCCACTTGGTCATCCTGGCAATAGCGTATTACAGCCTCAATTAAGCAAGGCTCACTGGCCATAGACCTATTATGCTCACCGTTGTATTTGTTAAACACGATACTTAAGTTATATAAAACGGACATTGAATCTGGTGAAAGGAATTCGTCTTGAACACGATTCTCAACGCCGGAATACTGTCATCTCATATCACGCATTCGTCAAACTTCAGCCAATTCATTGCATTGCAGGCTCAATTGTCGATTGCTTGAACCAATACCAATATGGCACCAATATACAGTACATTGATTCCTCGTGATCTGCCAGGCGATCTAGAGGCTTTCTACAAGACTCTCCTGGATATCGTTCGCGAAAATAAAAAAAACGATATCAAGCCGCCGACGGTGATAGCGATCACTGATCTTGCCAAAGATTACGACGACCTTTTGGCAATGATTGAGCTCAAAGAACTCCACAGGATAGGGCTAGTTAAGCTTCGAGGGTTCGTGGCTAACCTGGAGCCGGCTGGAAAACGTGCAGATTTTGGCAGAGGCGCGTTGGATCTTCTTGGATTGGATTTTGTTCCAATTGCCGAGGGAACACGAGGATTTCCAAAGGAAGACGAAGACAAACACAAATTGCATGATTACGAGTTCGACTGCTCGTTCATGAAGGAAAGAAAGGTTAAGGAGACAGGGAGAGAACTTCTCCACCGGCTCCTAATGAGTACACTAGTTAAAAAAGAAGATGGAAAATACGTGGCCGGAGAAGAGGTCATCATCCTTTGCCTTTCCAGTCTGCTGGACATCGCAGAGTTTTCGAGGGATTTTCCAGCTCTTCTCAGCATTGCTCTTTCAAAAGGGAAAGTCGTGCTTCAGGGTGGCTACTCGGTGGTGGACGGGAACTTGAAGGCCTCGGTGGTGAACAAAGACTTGAAGATCCAGGGAGCTGCAAATAACAACTTCGACCCTACAGCAGCCATTGAAATCCACAAATTTCTCCAGGAAAAGAAAATTCAAACGATAGTCTTCGACAGAAACGCTGCATTAAACCTCAAGCGTCCACTTCCGCGAACAATGTTCACCGACATGGCACGCACTGGTGAAATCGGCCAGTATTTGGACCGTGTTGCAGAAAGGCAAGAATCCAAATTCTTTTTGGACGCCACAGGTCCTCCTGAGAATCGATTCGGTTATAGAGCGCCGACTGCCACTGACTCAGGCTCAGAGGGTCACGACTGGAATCGGTATAAAGACCGGGTTAAAAGATGGCCAAAGGACAAACCTCAACCTGCGACGTTTGACGAGCTCAGACCATACACCGATGTCATTGCATACGATGCGCTCGCTGCCTTGGGTGTCCTAGGTAAAAAATGTATAGATAAACTTAAGATCATAAAGTCGCGTAGTTCGGAGTGGCCGGATACCATTCATCAAGTGGTCGGCAATGGTTCCGAGCCAAACAGCCTTGACGGGACAGTGGATGGAATGCGCACCGCTTTAGAAGCCTTGTTGAGGGGATCTTACTTGCAGTTTCACAAGGTCTGTCTTCTAATCCTATGTAGTAGTTGATATTTGATGTCTATGTTTTTGAACACAGCTTGGAACTCTAGAGACTTAGAAGTGACCTCAACAAATGAAATCAAAACGGTTTAGAAGAGCCTATCTATGTCTAAAGCTTTTAGATTCGCTTTTGCCAAGAATTGAACTCGTTGTGAGCCTTCCACTTTGTCATATGGAGGCCCCTTTAAGATGCTATGATCTACAATTACTTCATCCCGCTTGATCTACCTTTTTTTTCAACATCATTATATGTTATTCATCTTTTCCGTCTATACAGCTCTCAAAATCCATGCATCAAGTTCTGAATGTAAATTTCCTCCTTATTTTCCGACTACTCATCGGATCTCAGGATTCAGGACAACTACAGGTGAGGGTTATAGAATATGTGTCTATGGAGCCGAGTAAGTGGAAGCCAAATACTATGGCTAAAAGGATTCATTGAAATGACCTGTACCAGTGAGTATGAGCTTGGGATGGCTCGGTATCCCACTATAGGTACTACCTTTCAATCCACCTACTCGATTTAGGAGGTTGCTAATTTTTCTAATATTAGATAGTCCGTGTCGATTCACTCAGCCTTCCAAATGATTAACTAATGTGCTCTGAAGAATAATACGAGGCTGCTATTGCTGAACTCCAGCTGTCGTCTAGGGAAAAGCAAGAGAAATGCATTGAATGATGTTTGGGATATTGCTAAGACCGGTGGCAATGCACTTCAGCCCCAGAGCTAGAAATGAAATCGGAGAGACCGTCGCCACAAGTCAGCCAAGCTGTGACTCTTGTCATCAAGTTTTACCTTCCTATTCAGCAACTCGGGAGCACACTTGAGCCAAATTGGGGTAGCATCTGCACTGCCTTGTTCATAGCTCATTAAAATCTCACTTGAAGCTGCAGTGAGGCGCTAGATAGCGACAAAGCCTATGCTGAGCACACGATGTGGAAGAGGTGACGACAGCACCTCGTCGGTATAGCCTCCATTTCTCTGGGTATTTGGCAAGTTTCCCCGCAGCGCAGCACAGCCAAGGCGAATTAGATACTGCCTTGATCTGCCTCGCCTCTACGGAAAAGGAGTTTCGTATTGCTCTCTTGTTCATCCATTGAAGTATAAAGGAGCGCTCTCGACCACCGTGTTCTAAGTATCATCAGTATTCAAACACCCACTTCCTCAGACATTCACTGCTCCTTTGACAGCCAATACATCGATTCCAAATCTTCTACTACCATCTCTACGTTTAAATCGTTCCTAGCTCGATTCATTGCCTATAGTAAAACCACGGGTCAATATGGGGTGTTTTCAATCAACTGAGCAGAAAACCGAAAGAGCCCCGCCGGCTTATGAACAAGGGGCATCAAAATTCCTTGGGGGGATTGAAAATGGCCATATCGTCTCTGTAGACAAGTCCAAGGCCCATGCCCAACATTCTTTAACATGGTCACCAAGCCGCATCGATCAAAATCCTTATGCCGACCCAAACGCTCTGCTAGAGAAGTACGACGAACTTACTTGGCGTGGATATATTCTCTGGGCACTAGGCGAAGCCCAAAAAATTCTTGCAGAGTACGATCTAACCATTGAGTCCTTGGTTCAAACGGAGGTGACGCTTGTTGTCGACGATTGCCATCGGTATACTGATATGCAGATCAGTGCCATCCTGATTACGGTCGGAGTCCTGATTAGTCTCTTCAATGCCATCAATGCTAGGCTGCTTATCACCTTCATGACCCACCAGAACCCAGAGAGAGGCGAGTTTACAGAAGAAGAGCAGGCAGCTGCAAAGTTCCTAGACGATATATACTTCTTAAAAAGCTCTAGCGAAGTCGTCACTGCACTTAGAGCAGATAACGTGCCAGTATTGATAAAGGAAACAAGTTAAAGGGCGAAGGTATGACGACGCTGAAGGAAGAAGTGGACAAAGTTATGACCGACCAGAAAACTACAGCCCCCCAACGGCACCCGAAGATCCTGGCTCTCATTCGCGACACCAGATACGACTACTCCGACCCTTACGAAGCTTCAGACCTAGATTTCAAGAAATGGGCCAATCTCTACGAGCAAGCTAGAGCCACAGACGCGAAGCAAAAAAAGGTGCTCAATAGTTACTCCTTTAATGCCATCCGCTTGGTCCAGCGACATCGAGCCGCATGGCTTGAGCGCAGCAAGGACACAACAGGCGCGCACGGGAGGACGAAAACTATCATACCGACCGCTGCACAGATTGACAATTCTGACTTCGACCACATAGCAGCCGAGCTCGGAAAGGTTGAGGGTGGCGGTGACGAGAACTCAATTCAGACGGCACACTTCACGGCGAACCCTCGGAGCGGTACAGCGAAGCGCCAGCAAGACCTGGACGACAAAATGGAGGGCAAAAAGGACATTTACGATTACATGCCTATCGACATCAATGAATATTTGCTCAAGTTCCTGTCCCCAATGGGCTTCGTCAAGCTTCTGTTCAGCGAAGATAGACGGATCGATGCTATCAAGTCTAAATCTTCGAGGCCCTTCTATGGAAAGGTTTAACTGATCCGCGAAAGAGGACTAATCTTGATTCCCACCATGGAGGAAGTCCGAATCATCTTTTATGGCCAAGCCAAAACTGATCAGAATAAGCTTGAGAAGGGAAGTCAGGGCAGAAACGGAACAGAGCTGGTGGTTCCTTCCACGGTTCAGTCCACGGACAACGTCAAAGCCAATTAGCGAGGGAGATGGAACGGTAGGGAGTGAATAGGTTTGGCAATCTTGGTAGGCGGCCGTTGGAGATGCAGTTCAGTACATGTAATTGTATTTAACGAAATGGAAGCAGATATATAAGTACAACTTAATATCGATTTGTAAAACAGGGATACAGAATGAGAAAATATGTCTAACAACTGCCCTATGCGAGATACTTTTATACTTCTTCATGCGTATTTGTTATTTTTCCGCCGTCAACTTTGCAATTACTATACACCTCATATCATAACGCATTCGCGGTGATGTCATGAGGTAGTATCGAGCCGTCAATGAAAGAGTTGCGTTTCCTCCTCACAACTCATTAAAATAGGCGCTCACCAAAAGCTAGCTCCTCGTTGGAATTGTTTGCTGTAGAAATGTCAGAAAGAACATCCTAACAAGAATCAGTAGAGCCGAACTTACTTTCTGAGGCGCATTGAGACTCATAGTGCCAGTTATCTCCGTTTCCAGTTGTCAGGACACCCATAAATGTAGTTCCACCGTTGTTAGAGCCGCTGTTATCAAAAAGTCGGTTACAGACTCCTGAAAGTCTTGCTCTGGAGCCAAACGAAAGTTGAGATTCGACTTTGCGATCTTTCCCTCGACCTTTGATTCCTTTGTTGCTGTTCTTGTAGAGATTGGCGAAATACTCCCAAAGGTCCTTGTCTGCTTGTGAAATCATGTCACCATCTTGGATCGTGGCGAACTTGATGGTTAAAGTTCTGAGTTTGTTGATGTGAAACTTGTTTTGATGGGACTAGATGATTGTTAGTTCACTATACGTCGATAGGATCCCTCAGGGGCATCTGATCCGTTGCACCGACAGAGATATGAATATAATTGATCATGGGTTTGAATTGAGTGCAGCTGGGCCGACAGAAGAGATGAAGTGAAAAGTAAATAAGATGTAATAGGTAATCTGGGTTGAAATATGAAGAACGTGGCCAGAAGTATATCACGAGGGTATATACTATGGTGCTTTAGCAAAAGCGTACCTTAAGATTTCCCAGCTGGGTAAACTGCTTATTGCAGTCGTCTAGACGACACAGATAGGGCTTGGCTTTTTGGTGAACAATTCTGTGAGCTCGAACATTGCCCCGCTGCGCAAATCTCTTGTCGCACATGTCGCACTTATATGGACGCTCCTCAGTGTGTCGTCGCTCATGAGTCTTTGAAGTGTTAACATGGTATAAATACTTTGCGGAGTCGTATGGCATACCTTCAGGTTCCCGAGTTGCGAAAAGCTTCGGCCACAGTCTCGTTCTCTGCATGGCTATGACGTGAGGTTAGTAACGCTCTATATAAGGCGAATGCTTCACTTACGTAAGGATTGTATCCAGTGTGTGATCGCTCGTGAATATCAAGGTGCGTTTTCTGATAAAAGCTCTTCGAGCATCCATTGATGGTGCATTGGTAACGTTTCTTGCCACCTTTTTGACTGAGCGTATTCTCTTCCTGAAGGTTCTCATGAGTAAAGTTCACCTGTCTCTACCTTCACGGGTAAATGCATGTTGTATTCATGCATGCTGGGTAAGGAACACATACCACAGATCTGGTCTGCCGGACTGGAAGTGAGTTGGGCTCTGGTTGATTAGCGCTTGCTTTTGCCTGGATGGCTTTCATGAGCGTGTCAACCTCGGTGCCGAAGTCGGTCTCGGCTCCTGAAGTGGCTGGAGTTGGGGATGTAGTCTTGACCGGTGCTGGTGTGTATGGTGGGGAGTTTCTCCATTGCTGTTGTTCTTCTTTTACAATTGGCCTCTGAATGTGTTCGATGAATCCTCTGTGTTGGTTGTGGTGATAGCTCACTCTGTCTCCGTTGTTCACCAGTTTCATTGGAAGATGTGATCTTTGTTGAATGTAATTGGTGGCGAAGGCTGGGAGAAGTCCATTGGAAGCGCCTGTTGTATAGGCATTGAGGTTGAATGGAAATTGCTGTGGAGGGTGTGCCTGCTGTTGTTGATGCATAGCAACAAGTCCTCCGGAAGGTGTTCCGCTATATAAATTTACTGGGACATACTGAGGAGCCATGATTTCTCTGGTTATTGCTGTTGATGAATATGCTCGAGCGTCGTACTGTTGAACAAGACCAGCGAAGTCCATTGCGTAAGAGGACTGGACTGGTTGACGAAGATGCTCGGCCCACCGCCCCCAAGCCTGGCCTGGTGCTTGAGCTGTAAGTGCCAGCTTGCCGGTGTTTGTCTTGCTTCAATACAAGACCTCTTGTTTGTATGCTGTTTAGCGTTCGCGGGGTTGTTCTAAATCAACTGTAAAAGACGAGTGATTAGAGTTTGCACAAGAGTTGTCTTTGATGTTGCTGTAGCTTCATAGTGTATTTTTCGTATCAGAGGATTCGAAAGAGGGGGTATTGCTATAAGATATCTCTGCGCAAGTGGCGGGCACACTGGGCTACAACATCGATCGAACCTACAACTCGGAACGCATGAGAACAGGGGCTTGATCACTTGGCTCGCGGGAAGAGCGGAAAAAAAAACCATGGCTCATCATTCAGAGGATATCTGCCCATCCTTTGTTAGACTGGGTAATACAAGAAATGGGGTCGTATTTTCCTCAATTGGCCATAATCCACGTTCCTGCATCAATGTTACTCGCTTAATGGAAAAAGGATGAACCCCCATACGTGTACCGGGAAGCAATGCACGGTGCTCCGATCACCAGCGCAATGATTAAACATGCGGAGAGATATCCACAGATCGGGAAGCTAAGCGTGTTTCACTAAAATGCGAGACAATGACCAAATGGGGAAAAATGCGCCTCTGGCTGCATATTACCGAAAATGGACACGAAAAGCTGCCCCACCCCACCCAGCAATGTTTGTTCCGAAGCTGGTTAGCTCCTGTCCACATGTCGTACAAGGGCTGAATGTGGACCTGCGGGAGCTTGTGGTAATGCGCAAAAGATGGCTGTTGAGCCAATGTCAGCTCCATAGTTTGGTGTCTTTTTAATTCGTCTCTGAAATGTCGTCGCAAAGTGATCGATCATTTTCCACACACATCACGCACGACGACCATGCAAATCGCAAAATTCGACATCTCCAACGACCAAGGTAAAGAATGCTGCACCGCAAAAGCAATTATGAATCACATACGTTCCCCGCCCCTTATCAGTAGGCAAGCCGTCCAAATCCTATTGCTGCTTGATTATCTGTCCAACATCTCAATGGAATACGCTGAATTGTTTGTTGTAAAATATTGTCTATTTGAACACTGCAAAGAGCAAGGAGATTGCAGATCATAATGGCACCAAAACATGGCGTTGATGATATCAAGCGAGAAGATAAGAGAAGACGAGTCCTGGCGACTACAGAGGCAGATGTGCAAGTTAAGACTGAATTGGATCCAACAATTATTCATGATGAGGGGCGAATTTGCAGCAAAGTACAATTAATCATATCACAACCAACCCCATCACAACCACCCGATTCACAATCGATTTTATCACAATCAATCGCACCACAATCAGTACTGGAATGGTTTGATGCATACAAATCTTGCGAGAGATTTTTCCTCGACCACGCACAGGATTCTCCTCACGTCCAAGCCGTTTGCGTACATATAAACATCCGATTACCATATCAGAAGATCACGATTTCCCCTCCAACTACATCATTTCCATGGCTCCCACCGCCAAAAGATCTGAATATTCCACCTTCGGGAAACAACAACTCACAAACAGTGTCATTGACACCATACATCCGTCGCCTAGTTTGCACTGGGCACGACACCGACACCATTCTTAAGGAGTTCTTTGGCAGTGGCTGGTCCAGTGGCTTGAGTAAAATACATGAACAAGAAGAACGCAACTACCTCTTTGCCGCAAAGAGCGCCGACTGGCTCAAAGTGAAATTGGCATATGATATCGGCAGTGAAGAGACAGCGCCGTTCCTGGTTCCGTTACGGAAAGCAACAGTGAAGAAGATCATGGATGCCGAGCGCGATTGGAGCGAGTGGCTAGCGATGCAGGATTGGGAGGTCGGGTCCAGGCGCCCTCCTTCATTGGATGCTTGATGGACCTAGAGTTACAGCTCTGTGGTGGACGGTGGATGGCTTGATATGCAGCGGTAAAAATCCAGGAGTTATGAGTTTGCGTTATGGTGTGAGACACCATTTTGCGTGCTGTGTAGTCAAGACACAAGTATTATTCTGTCTTCCCAAGTCGATAATCCCAAATATGTCTATGCAATCACATTTTCGAAAACCTACGGCTGTTACGTTGCGTTTGGTGTTATGTTTGGGAATCCTTCCTAAGATCGATGAAGATCTTCAACCTCACCACCACCACCTTGCCTCATTAGTAACAACTAATTAAAATCTTGACACCTTTCGGTCTCCCACGACTACTATTAGTTGTTGCATTTCAATTAATTGCGCATCGTCTGTACCATTCTTAAAATTGCCAATAGTGTTGTAGCTATTTTGTATGTGAGCCAGTGTCCAGATCTGGTAATCAGGAGTCTAGCTGAAGCACAAATTCCAAGGCATGGAACTCCGACCTTGAGGAGTCACGACGTGAGTGTATGCAACTTAACTCGTGAGAGAAAAGATGGACCAAATGAAACCGCTTCTTTAATGCGTACATTGATTCTAGGTATAGCTTTGCCTTACTTCCTTGCAGAGTCTTTATTCTCTAATCTCTTACTCCTACGTCTTGGCGTAATCGAATCGTAAGCTCGCTCTCGTGGTTTGTATCGTGCCTTCAAGCGAGGCTGTGACGATGGCTCTGGTACCTTAATAGTAGGCACTGCCATATTCGCCAAAGCTGAACGAGAATCCGCGAGAGAGCGCTCCGTCCATTTGCAATGAACTCTCAAATCCCAGACAATGAAGTGCCACTTCGGATACAATTGCAACTCTTGACTTTCGCCATGCTTGTATTCGACACGGATCCGGTAGAGAGCATTATCGTGAGCATTGCCAATGCTTGTCAAAGGATGATATCCTCTTGCCCATAATGAAGGATTAAAGTCGTTACTGAAATTTGCCGTGGGCTGCCATTGAGAAGGATCTAGTCCAAATACTTGATGAAGACTCATTGGGAGCCATTTACTTTGGTCCTGGACGGTGAAATGGAACCGGATTTCGTACTGAGCGGCCGGAACCATGACATTTCCCTCAGTCGTTGCCATGGAAGAAACGAGCAAGCAACTTGCATCTACATAAAAAGGGGACTTGAACCGCAGGCCGATTGCATTTGCGATCCCATCATCTGGGAATTCGGTGATATAACAAAGCTGCTCATCTCTATATATTCTCCGTTCTTCTCCTTGGACTGGCTGATAAAGTATCTCAAGGGAACATCGGCAAAATCGTATACCTGTGAAATTGTTCAAGAAGCGCAGATCTGTATCGTTCACATTGACACTACCAAGACACACCGGCATTATCTCGAGACGACTTCCGGGGAAATTGAGAGCCATCTTAGTCACCAGTGACCAATAAGTAGAAAGATGAGCAGCTAAGGTATGTGGACAGACATTCACCAAGGAGATACTGTGTTATTATCATGTCGAGGCTGTTCGTAACGAACTGATACTTGTAGAATATACACCATTAAATTGCTATGACCGTCAGCCGATACGGTAAGCTTTAAGTATTACTATAATCAAGTCATCCAACAAGTCACAGCTGATGCATGTAGCAAAGTTGTGAACGGGCGCTCCGAATTTATAATTTTGTATTCACATGAATTGTGCAAATCAAAAAAAAGATGAAGACGACCATATTTGAAGGTTGGGGTACTGATTACAGCTGACTTCTCTACAGTGAAATGGAAGTGATACTGAACAATATATTCCAGCTCATTCATTATTTATTATTAAAGGGTCCACTATAGATTTAGTATCTATATTTGAAGCTGAAGTCAGGTTGTCTCTTCCATTCATCACTTTGAATATAACTGCCAACATGAGCAGTACTCTTCAGATCATCATTCTGGATGCCAGCGAGCCAAACTCTCATTGGCAAAAGAACAAATTTTCTCCTCTTTTCAAGGAGCTCATTGGAAGTCTGAGTCAACAAGGGGTGCCCCCTGTTACACCTGTCATATCCAGTTACGATGTAGTTCAAGAAGAATACCCAAGATCACTCAGTGGTGTGGATGTTGTCCTAATTACTGGTTCATGTAAGCAAAATGATGACGTTATCTTTCTCAATATTATCATTGACATTTGCTCTAGCTGCTTCCGTTAATGATGAACATAAACAATGGATAAATAAGTTGCAGCTTTTCATCAAGACTGTGTGGTTTTTTGAGCCGCGAATTAAGCTCTTTGGTTCTTGTTTTGGTCATCAAATTCTCTGCAAAACTATCTTAGAGCTGGATGTGAAACGAATTAAGTGGGAGATTGGTGTACAACCTATCATCCTTTCGTCCAGAATAAACTTCAGGATCGTACGAGAGATTTAGAGCAAGAACTTTACAGAAGACGAAGTGAAGTTATGAGACTAGGAAGATATGCAGCGTGGATGATGATCGACATCGAAAATATATTAGAAGCAATTGAGGGGATAGAAGTGGATACTACGGTAATAGAAACATTGCTGGTCGAAATTGCAAAGGCGACTCAAAAGCGTGCTGAGGAAAAGATGCGACTTCATACTAGGGTTAAGGGTCTTGAGAAGAATCTCAGGGCACTGCAAAATATTGTATTGAACATAGCTTCGCCGTGCTAGTTTTGAACAGTCATACTATCAACGCAATATAAAGGGAATCGAGCACGTGAAATGTATCAGTTATGTTTTTGCAAGGCGTTTCCATCAGCATATGCGGAGAAATAAGAGACTTCAAAACACGGCCAACGTTCATTAAATACCGTTCAAATCACGTGTTCAAAAGGGACATATTGCGTTTGGGATTTTGATACATACGCTAGAAGGTTTACGAAAGGTAATAGAAATTTTCTCAGCGTCCTTCAAATAATCTTATCATCGGAAATTTGGTTCCGCCTAGATCTCATCTAACCCCTTGCAACTTTTATATTGGCAAGATTGGATATCAATAAATTACAGACGGTAATAATCCGAGGTGGTGAGTTGGTGATTAAACAAGTTGGCAGCGGCAATTGTCGTCGCTTCGTGGGGGAGCTTACAGACCGAGAGGTGAGGTTTGCCAGGCTGCAGGTGTGGTGGAGAGAAATTGGGGAGATTGACGTTTAAGTTACTGACGGTGTTGGTAACGGCGTGATTACTGCGGTAGAGCATATTGGAAGTATGAGGGACTCGGTGGAATTAAGATCTTAGACAAGTTGGTGTTGGTAATCATTTCAAGGAATGGTAATATGGGACCGGTCATCCACAGTCACACCGTTCCTATGAACAAATTTCATTTCGACACTGTAAGATTACGTATCTTCAATGGAAAGGTATTACATTAGTTGTCATCATGGAGGATTTAGTGTATGACGAACGTGGGAAGTGAGAACATGAGCGGAAGCAGCTTATTAATGGTATAAGTATATAATACATGTATGCCCACGGTAGCTCTCGAACGGATCATTGACTATTCTCACCGTGTAGCCGACATGTCTCCTCTGATCCAGTACGCCATTGTTTCAATGATATCAGGCTCGGTAGTAGCTCTTGTCAGTATGGTGGTTGTCCTTGGGATCCTTATATATCGATACAGAAAGCATAGAATGCTTCGGGAAGAGGGGTCAATCGAGTCGCAGGTATTATTAAGAACCAAGCTAGATGACGCCTTAACTTTCAATACCTGAATTTGAATGGAACCAGAATGGCTCGCCTCGCCAAAATCTTCTCGCTTTAGCAGATGTCAGGATAGTCTACGACAAGGGTTAATATTTACCTATCAAAACACTTTAGAGTTCTCAATTTAAGACCTTCACCCTCTATAGCCCATTTCTCAATTTGGTGACATATGTTAGAAATACCGGAAGCAGTCAGTAAGTGAAGGGTATGTACCCTGGCGAAGATCTCTACAGTCAGTGTGATTGTAGTCACAAACCAAAGTAAGTGTTCCAGGTTAAGAGACCGATGGCCCGTGCGCAAGGCAGAGCGTTTCGCCTTTCCACGGCCCGACTATTTATCCGCGCTTCACGTCCTTTTTGGTACCGCTGCCCATCACCACCATCACCAGATACTAATCGAGTCTGTAACCAAGAACGGCGGCATGGTACCGCAACTTCACCGTCATCAACTGTCCCTGGAGTCTGTGATAGATCCACTGGCAACACCTCTACTATCCTCCTACGACAGGACAAGGGCGCATTCAATATTCCAACACATCGTCCAGCATTGTGAAAGTTACGAGCTTTTGAACACAATTACTCCTACGAGGATATACAAGCGGGGAAGGCTTCTGCAGCTACTGTATGACCACGCCATTTCTGAACATGGCCGAGACAATATCCTTAGATATTTTCTCACCGCAATGACAGCGATACCTGAGGAGAGTTCCCCCAATAATCAGGATTTCTCTCATGTTCTCTCTATTCTCTCGGACTTTAAAGACAGAAATACCTTGCAGAAGGATGTGATTGTACAGAGAGCACAGGAACTTGCCGATCATCTGGTTGATGGCTTCTTTCTCCCACGTAAGCTCGCCGCCCCACTTACATACACAACTGCTAAATATTCTTCCTAACAGTCAGAGCCTCTTCTGCGAAGACTCCTCAGCCTACCCCTCACCTGACCCCACAATCCAGACAAGGCGGCGATGTCTTGGTAGGAACTACACAACGACTTTCCTCCCTCAGAGGACAGTGTCTCGTACGGGATCGTCATCGATGTGTCATCTCACGCCAATTCGATGAAGCGGAAGCTATCCGGCGTTTTGGTACTCACGGGGTAGCTGCCGTAGATGACGATGAGAAGCTACTGGCTGATGAAGAAACGGAGCATCTTGAAGTCGCGCACATAATTCCGCACGCCCTTACATCCTCTGATGATGGACAAATCATACTGGTACGTTCCATACCCGTAAATGGAGACAGAAACTGACGTAATCTGGTAGAACGAGGCGAAGGTATACACTTTGCGGATTCTGGATATGTTTGATCCTGGTGTTCTTCACCTGGTTGAAGGTGCCAGCATTGATCGATCGTACAATGCGATCACTCTAACAGTTGGCTTTCATCGACGATTTGGCAGCCTGCAGATATATTTTGAAGCTACACCTGGCGTGGACCATACGTATACAATCAAAAGCACACTACCATTTCTGGTATTTCGGCCCCGACTGCCAATTACTCAGGCTCTTTTTATGACCCCTGAACATACGATCGACCCCCCAATGCCACGCCTTCTTGCTATCCATCGAGCCTGCTGCCTTATATTGCATATAAGCGGTGCAGGGGAATACATAGATAAGGTTCTTCGGGATAGAGAAGCACCAGCAGTAATGAGTGATGGCTCTACAGAACTTGGCAACCTCGTTAGCTTGGGACTTCACAGGTTGAGGACTACGGCATATTAATCCATTTCGCTCTCAGTTGCTGATTCCTTTCGGGACGAATTAAGAGACGCACAAGTGAGTTGAGTAGCAATATTCGATAATGGAGCCACAGATTAACTTATCCATCTGCTAGGAATTCGGCATCACCATTTTACAAATAGTGTGTGGCACTCATTGGACCATCTTTAACCTGAATAAAATGTGTAATATCTCATACGCATTGTCAACCTCTCGATCCCCCCTTCCGTCGAACAACTGTATCTTACTCTATGACATCGTCGAAAAATTTGAGAAGCGACGCTACTGGATCTGGCCATGTGATTTTCCTTTCTTGCCTATATATGGTCCAATTGGGCTTCTTGCCGAGAACCTCCAATTCCACATTGTCTATCGAACCGCGCAATACCACCGGGTCCTCAACTTTAG
>QYAL01000125.1:0-52547 GCA_003988805.1 Ploettnerulaceae sp. D365
GATATGTTGTAGTAGTTTTATTATATTTTAAAGTGGTGGGGTAAGGGAAAAATTCACGAGGTCCTGATAATCACGAGGTCCTGGTAAACCACGTTATACTAATAGAGAATATAGATTAGATTTATGATTATGGTTGGTCGGTTGCTTTCGCATATACAGGATAATATAGGTATTCTGCAATGCATATTATCAGGTATTTATATATTCCAGCATATATATATACATCAGCTTCTCCCTCCCTTCACTTTCCCTCTAGCTTTGACTTGCTCTATCTGCACCCCTTACACACATCCTCCCTGTTTCAACTAGTTTCCGCTGGCTGTAATCATCATCTGAGCCATGCATTCAATAGTCATCCCTGCCCGTCAATAAAGGCTCGCTTTCATTTGATCTAGAAGGATTATGCAAACTATCATCTTGCCCCCTCTCACCTGCTAGAGCCTCTCCTACCAATCCCGATAGGGCCTCGAAGAGTGGATTACCACTTCTCTTTACTACGACTGCATGATCATCCTCTGTGTGCGATGAGGTGGCGGATCTGGATCTAGAGGCGGGTGGAATAAATACTGGTGAAGGGGGTTTGCCATTACCGTCCAGGCTACGAGGCATGAATTCTTCTTCTTCTTCTTCTTCTTCTTCTTCTTCACCACTAGAGTAGGGTATTTCTGAGAGATGTAGAGAAGATGGGCGGGAACCGACTGAGTATCTAAGTGGGGGTGGTGGAGGGGAGCGTCCATGGGTTGCGGACAGAGCGGCGATTGGGCTAGGCGCAAGAGGAGGCGAGCCCTGTGGAGACGCAGATTCAAATAAAAAGCGAGTTTTTGCAAAAATAGAGCTTGGACTATTGTTGCCGTGGCTGCTTAGTGTACGATCCATTGTTAATGATGTCTCCGATAAGCGGGGAGATGGTAATGGTGACGAAGAATGTTGTGATTGTGTTGCGAAGACTGGAGGAGAGCCGGATGGGGGAGTGGCAAATGTGGGTATCGGTATTATGATAACGGGTGGTTGAGATGGAATTGATGGTGCGTTACGTATTCCCTCGTCTGTCGCTTCATCTTCAGTCGACGTTCTGATCAGATTAATTTCGTCCGAAACGATGCTAGAGTGCTGGCTCGCTACAGGTGACATTTGAGCCGTGTTATCCTGCAGTCCATTTTGCGCCCCGAAGCCGGTGCATTCTGCCTCTGTAGCATTGGCAGCAGCAGAACTTTGGCTCGACCGAGGCTCATATTCATCCGAGTCATCCCTGCGTTTCAAGCTGCTCGGACTCGGCTTGGGACTGATATACGTGGGATACGCATCTGGAAAAGATGAGTTGAATTCTGCTTCCTTGGGAGTCTCAATCCTCAAGACTTGTGGCGGAAATGAGGCAATTTCGTTCCTAGTCCAGAAACTTTCGATTGCTGGGCCATGCAAAGGCTCTTGTTGGGCTGGACTTGCTGCTATATCAGATGGCGTGGAGGGCACTGAGTTGGAGAGGGCGTATGATGTGAAAGATGGGACCGTGTCTGCGCTGTGTGTTCGAATATGAAGTGATAAATCGTGAGGTGGCGTATGGCCGCGAGTGTAATCTTGTTCCTGGTCTTCGAACGAGACGGAGCGTGGTCGCGGAGTACTATCGAGCGAGTTGTCTAGCTCAGAAGAGTCAACTCGAGCTTCACTTTCTCCGAGCAGTCTGGCGGCGGGCAGGTCTGATTGTATGGCTGTAACGAGATTTGCAAACATCTCAGATGATCGATGTCCAGGATATGTGTCATTAGAGTCATTCAGAAGGCTGTGTCCGAGAACAACTTCGAGCGGAGTATCTTCTTGTACAGAATCACAACTTTCATCTCCATCGGGTTTGGTAGGTGATATGCGACTTTCTTCGGCGAGGAAGCTATGACTGGAATTACTATCTCCATCGCTAGGGCGTGATTTGGGTTCAGCATGCGCGTTGTCAATGGTTTCAAATGCTGCAATTGCCATTGGCCATGGCTTGAAATTCTTGTCGGGGTCTTCCTCTGGGCTCCGCCCTAGAGAGACGGAGTGACGCTGTACAATCGCGTCTAGCTCGTCGAAAGGATTAGAGCTGGCATCAAAGTTAGTATCAACTGGGACTGCTTGCTCTTGGTGCTCAATCTCATCTGGTGATTGAGGAGTTACATGTCCCTCGTCTGTTGGTAGCATGGCATGTTGAGAAGTAAGTTCATTGATGATTAGTGCATCAGATGAAGATACCGGGGTTGTCATGTATTGGGTCACTGGATCTGATTCTTCATCGAAAGTCTCTTTGGTCTGCCTCGTCTCAGATTCCAAGTCCAGATGTGGTATCATCCTCTCTTCTGTCGGCGCACACATATCGAATGCTGTTGGTAGGCTACCATCCTTGCTGACGTCCGAGTTATCAATTGATGCGTTATTAACTTGATCTTGAGGATCGGATCGTGGGGTGAAATCAAGCTCGCGGTGTGACTCAGTACGGTTGAGCTTTGATTCTCGGAAATCACGCTGATCCTCTATTATAGTGTCCTGATGTTTGGATATGATTGCCGTTGAACTTCCATTCGATTCGTCAAAGTCCCCTTCGGGTTCTGATTGCAGCTCGTGATCATTTCGTTCCTCAGGATCTTTTTTATCGCTATCATCGTCATTGGGATTCTGCCGGGATGATTCGTCCTGGATTTCCATCGATTCTGTGGTCAGCCCTATGACTACCGTGGAATGCAGATTTTGTATCGCTCGTGTTACTGTAAGTGCAATGTCAGGACTCGAATCATGCGTATTAGGCGACAGCAGCTCCACAGCGTCAGACTTTGCTTCATCCTTCTCAGATATATCACCCTGGTCACGCTCTTTGGAATTTGCAGGTGTCTCTGCCTGTTGAGAGTCCTCTGGAGGATCGACAAGATCACTCTCTAACGAGTCTTCTGTTATCTTCGAACAGATACTTTCACCTGCCTTCTGATTGGTCTCACCAGCTAGCGAAACGTCGTCAAAGTTGATGTTTGGCTCGGAATGCAAGGCGAGCACCTGGTATTGAACAGGGCTTTGGTCTGATGGGAGACCCAGCTCGGCTTCATGACTAGATTTTGATTCCAGTTCGTCGAGATCATAGCGTACACCGTCTGCCGTGAAAGGGATTTCATCTCCACAATTGTCCTCCTTGACAGATAAGTTCTTGTTCTTGTCGTGGAAATCATCCATCCCAATTGTATGTGTAATATCATCCACGCCCTCGGAGACCGGAAGAACACATTCCTTTACTACAAGTCTATCGTCATGGCCATCCTCGGCTTCGACATGAGAGGATATACTTATTGGTCCGTGGAAATCTCCGCGAGTCTCTGGACCGCCAAGCATCTCCATAGTTTCGACAAATTCAGGCTCTGTAGTAGATGCATCTATACTCCTGATATATAGCTCCGGGTAGAGATCTTCAATTGAAATGCTGGCTCGTACACGGTTCGCATTTAAAGAAAAAAGATCCTCTTCAGATTCAACGCTGGTAGCTCTGCTGCGTGTATCACTATGTTTGGATCCACTTTGGATCTCCGTGATATTCTCAACTACAGAAGAATGTTCATGGTTTTGGTTGGTAGTATCTTCGGCAGAGCCATGAGTTTGGAGCTCCGACTCCACTGCTTCGAAACGTACACTCTCGACGATGGCATTGAGCTCGGTATTTTCGCAGGGAATGAATTCATTGTCCTGAGTCCTGACAACTTGATCGTGTCGGGATTTGGTCAAGGAGTCGGGTCGTTGAGTTGCTCCCATACCCGCCCGAGAATTTTCGCTATCGACATCTAGAGCTGAAGGGTGGTACTCAGCTAGTTCAATGCCGTCTTCGATGTCGGCATGTGCAGTAAAGGTGACCTGTCCAGAAATCAAATTGGAAGGCAGATTCACAATAGCTAATTCGTGCTCGTGGATTGTCGGACTCGACAGAGATATTTCATCTAGGACACCGCCTTCAACATTGTTTTGTGCAATATCTGGAACTTCTAGTGCATTGTCAGGCACGCTCTGGATAAATTTGGAATTTTTTTCCTGGATAGGAACTAGTCCGTTCGTATTCTCTAGCTGGTCATCGACTTCGTTCTCGCGAGGAACTAGTCGAGCTTCGGCTAGGATAAAAGGATCATGGCTCTGGCCCTCAGATAAGTTATCATCAATTTGTGCGTGGTCGCCTGGAGAATAAGACTGAAGGTGCTCCGGAACTTCATCCATATCTGAAGCGACAATGGCTTCCACAGTACTAGGTACGTTGCTGGATTTTTCCTCGTTCCCATCACTCTCGAGATCTTGATTCTCCTCCGCCAGAATCAGGCTCAAGCCATGGGTAGTCGGTATCTCATTTGGTTGCTTCTCTAACACACCTGGAAAATCTCTGGTGCCGCCAGCTGACTTGCTTTCGGTTGATATCTGACTGGCCGGTGCATTGGATATCTCCTTGAGGGGTTCAGCACAAGGTTTCTCCTCCAAAGCTACTTCTTTCGGGATGCTGCTATTCTCCTCTATTTCCTGTGGTCGGCTCAAAGTTTTTGCTCGACTGCGGAATTGAATCGTTGGGATAACAGTCGGTGCATTTAGCGCTCTCTCGATTTCTGCATTGATGGTCTGTTGCTTGTTAGAAACCCTCCTGACAGTCATTCTATCCTTGTAAGAAAACCCAGGGAGGGGAGATAATTTAGACGAACCTTTCGCTTCTCATCCAACTCCTTCAATGCTCTCTTTCCTTGCTCAACCCTTGCTTCCATCTCGTCCTCTAATATTTCTATCTCCTTTTCAATGGCCTCAGCCAATTCTCTTTCCTTCTCCTCTCTTTCCCGCTCCATGCGCTCATCGTCCAATTTTTTAACCACCTCTCTCGCATTTTCCTCCTCTTTGATTTTTCGCTCACGCTCTTCACCCTCTCGGTTTCGCCTAGCCATCAACTCTTCATACTCCCTCTTCCTCTGCTCTTCCAACTCTTGTTCTTCTTTCCGCCGCTGCTCCTCTACAGCAGCTTGTTCCCGTTGGCGTGAGGCGGCGAGCTGAGCTAGGGCATCTTGATGGGCGATACGAAACCCTGCGATCTTGGACTCGCGCTCGGTGGCTAGGCGATCAAGCTCTGCATCTTGCGAGGTGTCGGTGAGTGTCTGTATGCATGCATGAATGCTGTCGATGTTGGAATGCAGTTGGTGGACGAGGGTCGTCACTTTTGTGCTGTCTGCCATTTGTCTCTGTCTCTCTCTCTTTCTCTCTCTCCCAAGAGTGCGCCTGGTCTTTTACCTACTACAACTTGCCTGAAGCTTCTTACAATATCTCTCTTACTTCAAAATAAACCGCTAGGGTCAAGATCTGGAATATTGATGCACAAAATTTTTGTCGGGGCGAGAAAATAGGTGAAGAATGAGAGCCACACGACAGAAACCCCTCCTCGGCCAGCGAAATTCGAGAAATCTGTGCGGGAATGAAATCAATGACCAGCACAACAACGACAAAGATTCACCACCGTTAGGACGAGAGAAAAAACGGCCGGCCAGAGCACGATGATATCGCACGCACTCGCGAACCCACTATCATCCTGAATGAAGCTCAAACCGATCGTGGAGCCAGGAATTGCTCGCGCATGAACATGTAGGTTTCAGTGATGGGGCAGCAGTGTCATGCTAACGCTTGGCCCCAGCTTCAAACCTTCCTTTTCACAGCTCTCTTAATGGGGGGGACATTGTTTCGTGATATAATTGTCTGCAGCACAGATCAATAACTGTGCTAAATATAAAATCCACCAAATGTAGAATAGAAGGAATAGCATCTGATGTTGTCGCCGTTGTCATGTCAGGTCGCCTCGAAATTATGATGCCACGAAACATGATTATGTACTGTAGGTAAACGAAAAAGAGGCTGAGGCCGAGGCCCCAGAGTACACACCCATAACGTCCGGGCTTAGAGTATATTTGTGTACGTAACTGTATACTGTACTCTACAGTACACAACAATCTCAGGGCAGTGCACTCCGAACGTTCACTTCTAACCCATCAAGGCAGGCGGTGTGCCACTTGCTGTTGATGTTGATAGACTGGCTCGGAATATGAGTGCTACTTTACTGTACTGTACGGTGAAAGAGGAACTGTTGTTGAGAGGAGAGAGAGACGAGGAGGAGGAGAGGAGAAGAGGGCTGCCGACCGGGTTCTCGGCGATGCTGACTAATCGAGAATTTACAGCCCAACCCTCTCAAACATCGACGTACCTAGTAACTATCGCCAACTGATCGTATAAAGCTGAGACTCACAAGGGTCCGATTTAGCATCAACAAACAATTCCAAAGACTGAAGACTTCAGAGAACCATAGTACTACACACTATGATCACTTCGCCCCCCTTCCGCTCTTCAAGCATAGGAACTTACTCTTGAAATTGGTACCTGTCCTGCACGTGACATTCCGGCTCTATTTTTCCAGTGTTGTCTAGTCAATCTGGCAATGCTTACCTTTATTTAGAATGGGATCACGGTTGTTCGGCTTATTAGACTGGAGTCACAAGTAGAGAATATGTCTTATGGCAAGTTTGTAGGGCATTGTCACATTGCTTAGGATGGCACGTGCGACAAGGTCACGCGGAAGTGATCATTCCTCTTGTCTTAGATCAGACCTTGACCCAGGCGAAGACCTAGCTAGAGATGAATCTCTGCCCATTTCTCTTCACAAACCTATGTTGTGCCAGGATTTGAGGTCTTTCCTTTCATCAAAGTAGTCAAGTTGCACTAGGCACCGCCGGGTTCAATCGCAAAGTCACTCCTCGAAATGCAGTCCCGCACAGGTAATGGTCCTGCTGAATCACTCTCAACTTCCAGTGAGAGATATGGTCGTATTAAGCAGGTCTCCAAGACAGCTATCAAGAAATTCGGACCATTGGTCCTCACTGGTCTGGCAGCCATGGCCGAGCATCACTGGCTCAAAAAGGAGGAGAGCAAGAGTTCGAAAGATGAAGACGTAGATCGGACTAAATCTAAAGGTCAACACAAGCGATTCGATATCCGAAGCTTGCAGGAAGAAGTCGCAAATTTGAAGAAGGATTTGGAAGGGAAAGAGTGGCAGAGTGAAAAACGTCGACTACGTCCAGGATCAACAAGACCGTCATCGCTTTTCAGAGATCCACGAACGTTATGTGACCAGAGGGAACAGTTTGAGATACCAAGAGAAGAAAGTTTTGAACAAATGCCATTTGCGCCAACACCTCCCGTCTCGTTTCCTGCCCCCTTTCCAGACCTGTTTGTAGACGTTCGACATCCAAGATCAGAATTCCAAGACCGCCCCGGAGCAGCACGAGAGTACTACGATCGAGGACACCACTACTCAAGTCTCCGGAGACGCCATGGGAGGCACCAGTCCTTGCCTCGAGACCCTCGACGCATTCCCCATCATCACGACGTCGACGACGAGCTCTGGCAAGCGGGGAAAGTTGCAGCGGTCGCTGGACTGGTGGAAGCGCTTCGCGTAGAATATGGGAAAGGAGACTGGCTGGGAAATAAGGGGTTGAGGGTCGGAACTGCAGCCGTGGCGTCTTTCAGCGCAACGTACGTCCGAGATCGAGATCCAGGGGACTATAGGATGAGGGAAGTCATAGCGGATGTGGGGACTGGGGTATTGGTAAGTCGGTTGGTATATGGGAGGGCTAGAAAGGGTAAGGAAGTTCGGAATGCTGATGGGAAGAAGAGAAGTTACTGCTATTGAGTACATTATCGTGAAAATGGTAATACGTTTCTCGAGCTTGGCTTTTTTTAGGGGGTTGGGGAACTTCCAGCTTGGATTTCGATGGATTTTTTGTTCTAAGGTGACAACGTGTTGTGATATTCATGATATTCATAATGAGAGTTTAGTATTTATGATTAATGGTGTATGATATGCTTATATAGCAGATCTCACTTGCTTTGGTCATCTACATACTTACTTGAAACCCCCTCCTATAATCGAGGCAGTCTATAATGACTTCCCGCGTGTGAGGCAGATATTCTAAAAATCCCAGTAGAGTATAATTTGATGACACGAATTTATTATCTGTTATCAGCAGAAATAGCCCAGTAGCACCGAGTGTTTTAACTAAGTAAATTTAGAACAAAATCCCGAGGATTGAAAATAAGACGACAAAAATAGCATCATAAAAACCCAACGTAACCATATGATCAGTACATAACAATCACAACAGCCGTAACAATGTTAAAATATCTGATTATGCTCCTTTTTCTATTAGGGAGAAGAAGAAGCATTCTTGTCAACGACTGATCGTCCATCATTCGATGGAATGATTCGCCAAACAGGAACCAACGTCGTAAGCAACGCATCGCTCCAGAACCCACAAAAGGCAATATGCAGTTTTGTTGCACTTCGCATTTAAGCTAAGAGTTTCGATGCAGCGGACTCCTGGGTTTCCTTCACTGGAATCGTTCCGACTGATTAGTACTCCTCGGCTGCAGCCAACGGCGCTTAAATTTGCTGGCCTATCTGTCTGTTCGTACAACTGAACAAGTCTGAATATATTTCAATCATTGACAGCGATTCGAAATTTCAAATTGAAATTCTAGCTAATGAGCTTGTTCGAAGACATGGCATTCGTTGAAACGAAACGAAAAGAGTGGACGTCGCTATGCGGGAATAGAGTTATATGGAAATATTTAGTTGGATTGGAGATAGAACATCAAAATGCAAAGTCTTCCTATGGCACCCAGATCTTTTTTTCCTAGCCCTACGCTTTGACACCACTCTAAGAAATCGTTAAGGAATTATAGTATAGTTCAAATCGTTGATTTTGTTTAGCAGAAATATTAGTCCCATTATCAAACCCCTTCATACACGAGCAAAAATATTGCAGTCACACCCTCCACTCAGAGTAGTCCAAATAAGCGGTTGTAGAAATTATAACAAACAAAAGTAAAAGATGACTAGTCAGGCTATGTTCGTGCAAAGCTTCATGTTATTACATATGCTTTCGGCTTGTTCTTTCCATTTTTCTATCTTACTATTCTCTGAAATGTTTGCTATCTAGTTAAGGGTTGTAAGAGAGATCGCGCAGATTAACTAGTCCCAAATGCAACAATAATAGCTTACAGCTTACAACAAAGGAATGGTAGCTTAGTCGTGCTAAAAAGTGCAAGCGCATTGCAACCACCTGATCAATCATCAAGTTAAGCCTCTATGCACTCTAATTCCTGGAACCGCGCTAGCTTGGAAAACATTGGTAACAATCAGTTAATGTAAATACATTTTTTACTTTCATGAAAATGATAGATCTCCCTTCTTTATGCTTGCAGGCCTTCCTTTGAATAGATAGATACCTAGCTGTGTTTTGAATGTACGGCATGAGTCAGCACGGACATGGATGCGCTAAAGAACTTCGCCACCTCTACCAAGACTCATCCCGCTTCCATCACTCCACTCTGAACAAATAGCTTCAACCATCTTTCCAGCGCCTACCAAACAATCGAGCCAGTAAAAGTATTTGTAGCCTCCCTTTCAGTTGCCTAATGTCTCATTTGAGAATAGTTCAGATACCCAGCCTCCGTCATGCATTGGGTGCACAAGGACTCAAGGAGGCGAGCTGCGGTCTGCAGAAGGTGCTGCTAAGGCCAAGGCTGAATGAAAGGTTGCCTGGAGTGATGTAGGACCACGTATAAAGTCCTCATCTCCACTTCAAACTTTACATCACAATCACCAATCCTTCTTCTATCAAGAACTGCTCGCTTTAGTACTGATAAAGTGAATACAAGCCTCATCACTGCATCGGCACGGTCTCTTCAAACTATAAGCATCCATTAACAGAATCAACACCGTACCATAATTCAAGAATCCGCAGCCATGTCGAGCGATACTCCCCACAGACAAGAATTTCGTGTCCGCGATCTATCCACCCGAAGCATCCTACTCTTCCCAACTCGAGCACAAGTTATTCGAGACATCAAAAATGTCACTCTCCAGCCTGGTCCCAACCAAATTGTCATCGACGGCTTGGCGCCGCTTGTCGACGAGCATTCTATCAAAGTCGAGGGTACAGGCTCAGCAACCATCACAGACGTTACTGTCGACCTTTTGCCCAACCGTGAGGTATATGAGGACATCTATCCTTCGGAATCTGAGGATGAGAATGATGACGAATCAGATCATTCAGAGGCTGAGGTTGAGGAGATGAAGAGCATCAATGAGAGGCTCGAGAAACTCAATTTCCAGCTTCTAGATGGGCAGGAGAAGATCAATTCATGCGCCAACAGATTGAAGATATGTGATAACTTTGGCAAGAGCGTAGAGCAAGATCGGCCCCCTCCAAACGATCTAGAAAATCTCATCGAGGCTTATCGAGCTCAGCGAGTCAAGATCTACCGAGAGCACGAGATTGGCACTGCTGCGGTAAAATATGTTAGGAAGACCATCGGGGAAACAGAAAAAGAAAAGATGAAATTGGCAAAGGCGCTCGTGAAGGCTAACGAGAAGGCCAAGAAGGAGAAAGCAAAGGAGAGGCAAAAGAAATTGAGGAAGAAGGCGGAGCTTGCGAAAGAGAAGCAGAGGATCAGAGCGGAGAGGGAGTCTTTCTGGCCGAAGAAGGTATATCGCATCACCATCAACTTGGAACCTTCTAGTTCTACGCCTTCGTCGTCCCGTCGCAGCTCGATCGATGGAGATACTGTTGTCAACCTTGCCACTTCGGACTTCCATGAAACTTCTGATACACCACTCAAAGCTGGCGAGATCTCTTTGTCTCTCTCATACATCACGCACGGTGCATCATGGGCTCCGAGGTATGATCTAAGTTTGAATACCGTCAAGTGCACTGGTCTCCTGGACTATGGTGCCGAGCTCAAGAACACGACCTCCGAGACCTGGCGCGATGCTAAGGTCATCCTTTCTACTTCCCAAACCTCTTTCTCTGGTCTCAGCGGAGCTATTCCAACTCTTCTCCCTTGGCATGTACGACTCGAGAAAGGTGCGCGTAATATGGACAGATCTCTATTCAGTCAGTTTGAGCTCCAGGCTAAGCAAAAGGAGTGGAGCCAGGTCAAGGGAGATCCGAGCCAGAGGCCCCGATGGGAGCTATTTGGACGGGATAATTCTGAGCGCAACGCGTGGCTTGATCAAGAATCTCGACAGCAAGAACAGAAGAAAAGTAAAATCCTAGCGCAGGCTGAAAATATTTTCCACCAGGGCAGTTATAGTGTACCTCAAACATTCGGCTCGGTACAAGTTGCAGGAGTCGCAAGTACTGCGGGATTGTTTGGTAACTCTAGTCACCCTACCAGGGCTCTCCGGAGTACTAGGGCTCCCTTGCATGAGGATGTGAACAGCTTCCCTGCATATGATAAAGATGCGTATGCTGCGGCAGGAAGTCAAGCATTCGATGTTGATACAGATGAAGACATCGCTTCTGGATTGTTCGATGGGTCATCAGCTCCATCGCTGACATTCGAAGAGGGTGCCTGGGAGGAGACCGGTATGACCACGACCTACGACGTCCCGGGCCTGAAGACGCTCGTCCCGAACAATTCCACCATCAAACATAAGATTGCCAAGGTGGAGTTCAAGAATGTCGTCTTCTCTCACATCGTCATTGGGAAGCTCCGCCAGGTCGCTTTCCTCAAGGCTCATCTCCGGAATGCATCAAAGATCACCCTGCTAAAAGGTCCTCTGGGCTTAACCCTCGACGGATCCTTCCTGGGCCAGGCAACTTTCCCCCGTTGCTCCGCAGGCGAAAGCTTTTCCCTCCCTCTGGGCGTTGATCCCGCAATAAACATCACCTACCCAAAACCCACCGTCCGGCGCAGTCAAACGGGGATCTTCACCAAGGAGGACAACAACGTGTTCACCCGCACCGTCATCATCAACAATACGAAACACAATTCTACCATCAACATGACCGTCCTTGACCAAGTCCCCGTCTCCGAGGACGAGCGCCTGAAGATCGAGATCATGACGCCGAAGGGTCTGCGAGTCTCGGGCGAGCCCATTCGGTCCGGTCACAGCGTCACCTCCTCCGGACTTAGTCCTCCTGAATCGAGCTCTGGCAGTGGCAAAGGTACAGCGAACGAGGTTCGTGCTAGTATATATACAGCGCAGGGCAAGGAGGTATCGAGTGGTACGCCATGGGGCACGGCGGTCGCTGTCGCAAAAAAGGGAGGCGAGGTAAGCTGGAGTGTGAAGTTAAACCCCGGACAGGGTATTAAGTTGGTGTTGGAGTACGAGGCGACATTTCCTGGCGGAGAGACAGTTGTTGGCGTGCCCGTCCGCAACTAAGATCTTAGAGTTCATGTCTATCAAATTCGAGGTTTTTCGAATATGCCAGGGTTTTCTTATAGCTCTGAATTAGCGCTGCACTTGATGAGAGGAGTTTTTGGACAGTTGAGGACAGTATTCTAGCAGGACCGTAACCCTATCTATGGCATAGAACATTAGCTTCAACCTATTATTAAAAATTTTATTCTTTCAAATCTGTCTTCCCACCCCGGCACCTTAGATTTTCGATAATGCGATCTGCCTTTCCATCTTGATCTCGTGTTTTGTCTGTCTCCCTTCCTCCTATATCCCAAAGCAAATCCAGCACCTCTTTCTCATCCCTTTATAGCAGTATCTCAGCTAAATTTAACTCTTATATTTATGTAGAAACATCCTCTATACATCTAGAAATGTTGATATCTTTCTTCTCTGTCGGTTTCAGCTATAATAAAGATGATAAAGATATTAGTTCAAAGATCATCACGTACGCAGCTCAGAAATGGCAGACCACCACACATACCTCTTGCATGTGCTAAAATATCATCAAATCCTGCGCCACCTCTCTCTTCTCTAGCGGAATATTTGTTGGTAGGAACCTTTCCGTCTTTCTTCCTGCTTGATTCGGCTCGCATGGATGTGTGAAGATACTAGCGAAAAGATCGCAAACATGATCTAGGTATACTGGAGAGGAATCTTTTTATGCTACAGTTATTTCTGAAATGAATCTATATTACTAACACGTTGTTCTCTTACTACTCTGCAGATATTTCCTCCCATGCTCCCTGTTTGATGCTGCTACCCTAACAGAAGATTCAAATATCTTTGCGTAAAAATTGGAAACACAATCAAGAAACACCACAGACAAAGCGCCTGTTCTTTCTTTCCAACAGACGCTCATTAGTCCCAAGTGAACAGTAACTAAGACGTCGTGCTCCTGATTTCTTGCTTGCTTGTGTATAGAGAAATAGTTATTGTCTTTGTTTCCTTTAGATCTGATTCGAAAGTTCTGCGAGTTGTGAATAGTTCAGTGTAATGATTGCAAATACAAAGTAATAAAATAGAAATGGCGAAGGCAAACTTTTGGGGTCTCCCTTATGGATGTAGGATGATGTGAACATAACAATAGTATAGTGTCCCTCTACATATTTTTCGATATCCGTTCAATTGCCTCTTATTTGGGTCACCTACCCTAGGAGCACCAAAGGGGGTGTAGAAGCTATTAATCAGCATGCTGATAATAGTATAGGGGGAACCCCTGGATATCTGCTGATCAGGTCAAAGTCTGGAATTGCAAAGTATCTTCCTATACAAATCTGTGCACTCTAAGTCCTGTTTGTTTTCACCTTACTTTGCTTGGTTCTTAATAGTATATGTAGGCCTAGGTATTATGTATACGTTGATTTAAGCAAGGCAACGTTTGCAAATGTATTGAAGATATGGTAAAACCATGGGGTGGAATGCCCTAAATGCCCACCAAGACAAGATATCAAGTGTTTCCTCACATAAGTGTTTGCTTCTTGTTGAAGTCGTTTCTTCTTGTTTGATTTACTTCGTACGCATACAGCTGTTTGTAGGGGTTTTTGTGGTGTAGAGATCGTAGATATAGCTCAGAGCGGAGACCCTTACTTAGCGTTCCAGAATAACTTCGATGCCTTGTGCTTTCTTGTTTCCCTGTCTGTTTTAGCATTAAGGTAGTCAGCCAGCCTTGGGAACTGTGATCTAAGCTCTGCTGATTCCCAGATACAAAGTATAAACAACAAAAACAAACCTCTGGTATTTCTTAACTACTTTTCAATTCCTAAAGTACAAGATACTCTCTTAGGCGTGATTTTTGTTTCTCCCTATTTTTAGTCAGTTCGCAGATGCACAAGCGCCCATGGTGTCAAGCAAGCAAATGCAATGCGAAATGCAAAGAGCAGAGGCCGTCGGAGTATTCTGACTCACTCTTGTTCACTAAGCATCTTGGCTTCCCCTGGCTGTTTGCAGATATTTGTTCCTTCTCCCCTTTGCCTCGGCGCCTATACCGTTAGCGTTAGACGGTATGAGGCTGATCGATTTGGTGGATGACAGACGTTACTATGCAAACCTCAGATCAAAACAATAGACAAGGAGAAGTATCGATTTTACCTGCAGACGAAATCTTTGATTTGGGTAGTCTTGTTGCTTGATTGTCTTTATGCTGGGATTGTTTGTAGTACTTTTCTTTACCTATAAAAATATTTGATCGGAGAGCAATTGAAGAATGAGATATGGTCCTGTGGTCTCTTTTTTTCAAATCTGTGAATATCCTGTCTTGACATCACAGCCTTACTGATCAGGCTTGGTGAATGTACAGTTAGGAGCTTGGATGACGCTAAGCACCCCGGCAAAATTTTCCCACCACAGAAGTAAACAAACTATTTGTTTATGACTTCGCCTTTCTGTTCACACACCTTTCCTTCAACCTCCTTCCCATTTTCAAGATCGAGTACGCTACATCAGTCTTTGGTGTTGTTCAATCTACAACAAGCTCTTTCTATCCTACATACATCCCTCGGAATCGATTGGAACCTATTTATAGCCTCCTCTATGCTTCCTCTACATTTGTACAAGGAAGACCGATCTGTTTAAAAAGTGCTAAGGCAGCCCTAGACAAGTTTAGGTAAGCTTACCTCTATTTTTCCTGGTTTACATCTCCCATACCCTTTACTCTCTATTCTTGTCATACATAGGAGCTCATCATATCAGGAAAACAGGTCACCTACTCGCCGATCTGGCACCAGCTTCTTAATATGCCACATTTCTGCTACCAGTGTGGTTTCAGTCCACGCTTCAGCTGCTTAGCCGCCGTTAACGACCACTGCAAAGCCATGAAACACACGCGTGCCACTGAGTGCAAGCGCTGTCACCGTCTGTTCAATTCTGCTTCAGCTCTAGAGCAACATGTTCAAGCAACACATGCATTAAAACATGCTACCGATGACCATAACTTTGCCACAAAGCAAATGTTGGAACAACATGGTCAGAAATTACGCAGCCACCTTTGCACTACTTGCAATCATACCTTCACGAACTCCGACGGACTTGAGGAACATAAGAGAGTGAAACATTCAACACACTGCAAGGAGTGCAGCGAGGCTTTCCTCTCCAAAGAGGCACTAGAAAATCATAATACGGCACGTCATGACATACGTTGCATGGAGTGTCCCAAAAAGAGGTTTCGGACCGATGCTGCGCTAAATGGGCATCTTTTACAAACTCATCACATGGAGTGTGCCCAGTGCCCTCTTCGCTTCAAAACAGACGTTGTTCGAAGTCAACATGTCTCTGCCGCTCATCCTACGTTCGTGTGTGTTCACTGCGGTATTCTTTTTGGGTCTAACTCTGAGCTAGAATGGCATAAGGAGACCAGCCACATGTTCCCATGCAAGTGGTGCGATAGCGTCTTCTGTGACATAAGTGCCAAACAACATCACCAATCTACTATCCACAATCTGAATGGCCATTCTTTCGAGAGCATCTTCAACATCGCGGAGGTCCGGCAACAATATCTTGAGAAGGAACACCTTGATGAATGTACCAAGACTCGAGACGCGCAGGACCAACGTCGCGACACGGCACATATGTTCTCTTGCCTCCAATGCGAGCTGGTCTTTGAATTTCCGTATGATCTCCATAAGCATATTCTTTCCTGCCACGCATTTAAATGCATGAAATGTCTGTTGGAGTTTGCCAGTAAGGCATCTTTGGAGGAACACATTCATAACAGACATGAGTACCAGTGCCGAAAGTGCAAGGAAGTGTGTGATAGTCTCGCGGCAATGTTCAATCATATGCAAATCGTTCATGCTTCTCGCTGCGGAGAGTGTGCTGCCACGTTTGAGCTAGACCGCGATCTCAAAAATCACGTCAATCTTCACCATAGAGGAAGAAGGATCAGTTGCAAACACTGCAAGGGCATGTTCTTTCTCAATGGCCTTGCTCATCTCTCGCATCTTGTCATCCATCATGGGAGCAGCATCAGCTGCAAGAAATGTCCAGGCTCATTCTTCTCCACCAAGGAAGATCTCAGCGCACATACCAATCTCTACCATGGACAGACTTATACCTGTGCCAAGTGTCCCAACACAATTCTCCTGACCGAGAACGCTTGGAATCATCACGCCCAGATGTGCCATTGGAAGTGCACGATCTGCTTCGAAGTTTATACAGATGAGATCAATCTCATCACTCACAACTTAATGAAGCATTCTCAGACTTGCGCTGCTAAGGGGTGCGGTCAGGTTTTCACCAACTTTTCCGCTCTCATGACCCACCATGCCAGTGCTCACACCCTTGATTTCAAGGTTTCAAAAGATAAGAAAGTCTAAGTCTTGTCTGTTGTCATAGCAGGGTGTTCTACTTCTAGAAGAACTTTCTTCGGTAATGCTTGCTGGGCCTTCTCTTTGTGGTGCCTATTGTGGAAGGGTTTTCCTCTCCGAGATGAGAGACTTAGTTTTGTAGATATCCAAAATGTAAAATATGAAACCTAACTCAAATCTTCCGCATTTGTGACTATCATTAGTATTTGAACCCCGACTATTACCTGGTAAGAATTTATATCGATAGCAAGTGATACCCATCAAAAGCCCTTCCTAAAGGTAACGATTTAAATCGACTCCGATAGGAAAGATAGACATGTCATACTCATACATCACGCTTTATTTTTAAGCCATCGCCTATCATAAATAACAAATTAAAACTCACCTGACATTATCTTTCTGAGATACATATTTTTTCCACACTCCTAATCATTGAGAGAATTAAAAAAAAACATGGAGCGTTTTAGACGAATGGTCCTTAATATATGACCAATACAATATACAATGATAAATAGGGAGAATATTTAGTTTAATCTGCGATCTCCTTTGGTTACAAAAGTACCATTGAGCAATTAAGGCTTCTGTATCTCGTTGTGGTGTGGCAGAGGGCACTCGTAGGAATAAACAAACTCAAAATTAGGCGACAATACCCAACCCTGAATTTAATACATCAACACGGAGCAAGATAAGTGAATAGCTGGCTTTCGTGCTTGGCAGAATTCGCATTGACTACGATACTAAAATAGAGTAATTAACATTGTGCTTTCCTAGAATACTCGGGGCTTGGGGCTAGTGGTCACCCTCCTTAACTCTACCCTTGGCAATCCTAATTAAGATCTACATCGCCACGGCCTCCAAAACGCACAACCAACTTGGTGCTCATATTTTCTCATCTTCTCTTCGCCTAGTGTACTGTATAGACTACAGCTTAATCTATACAAATTTGCCGATGATGATTTACAGCAGCACACCAGCCGCAACACCCATCAACAAAACCATCATACACAATGTACTATCAAGCATGCTTCCTGAGCTCTTCTTCGCACTTACTGGTATGGAGGTCGTGCTTGTAGCAGTCAGTGAAAATGTGCTCGGTGAGGAACCCAAGGTATTGCTGCTGACAATACTGGTAGCGCTGGCGCTTGTCGCATCGAGGATAGTAATACCAGTAAGAGACATCTCCGCAGTACCGGTACTCCGCAACTTGCCTTCAAAGGGACTGTTGGAAGATAATTCCGCGGGCTCGATGGTCTGTCCAAGAAAAGTGCTCGGAGTAAATGGAACCTTGACGGGAATTGAAGGTGAGGCACCGTTTTCACTAGTTGAGTGAACGGCAGGCACACCCACGATATCATTTGCTTTGTCGAATGTAGACGGTATAACAGACGTTGGATTAGACTCGGCCGTGGACTTGAACGAGGAAAAATGTGAAATCCTTATAGGGCTTGGGTTTCCATCAGATATATGCGGTGGTGCAACGTTTCCGGGTTCACTTTCTACTATGTTTGCTGGTGTATACATTTTCTGGTTGTTCTTTGAATCATACTCCACGGGGCGTCCGTTTCCTGAATGCTGAGCGGGTGTTGGACTAAGGTTTCCTTGATCCTTATTTCCTGTGACAGTGCCATGGACCTGAGATCCAGGATATTTTGGTGATTCAGGACTCGGTCTTGCATTTTGGAGCGGACAAATAGTAGTAGATGCAATGATCTTTGTGATAATATCACCAACATGGCAACGAGTCTCAGCAGATGAACATTGGTCGATGGTCTTTACAACGGTTTTGTAAACTGTTGAAATTTTATAACCGGGAGGGAGGATTACGCCGTGTTTTGCTCCTGCGGGATCTAGACCGACTCGGAAGACATTCATGTTTTGAAGTGAAGTAGTTGAAGTTGCGTTCATCTTTGAGGCACTCTCTCTATGAGTACAAGTTTTGATTCCGGAACCACAGTGGGTAGATGTCTTTGTCGAAGTGGTGCTGACGGTTGACGTGCTATTTTGTGCGACAGTGACCTTTCCCGAGGCTGATGTGCTGGCAGTATGTTTATTCGAAGTCTTGGTCTTGGTGCTCTCAGTTGGTTGCTCGGAAACAGTCTGTGTAGAAGATGTGGTGACTGGCTTCGAGGTGGATGCAGATGAGGTAGGGTCGGATGAGGTAAGAGATGAGTCGGATGTTGAGTTTACCGAAGACGTGGCACTGCTTGTCGTAGCAGCTTTGAAGTTTTTCTGAAAAGCTAGGTTACGGTTGGCCGGCATAGTCTCCATGGAGGATGTGGTTACTATGTTGGACTCCTGTGTATTGGTTGAAGATGTCGAGGAAACAACGGCACTTGAGGATGAAGTCGCCGGTATCACAGTCGACGAGCTCTCAGTCGAAGAAGTAGTTGAGGATGAACTGGTCGGCGTGACACTGGACGAACTAGTGGTCGATGCGTGAATGCTCGATTCCGTGGTTTTAGCTGGGCTAGACGGCGTCTTTGGCGGATCGGGCCTAATCCACGTCTTTAAACACAAGCAACCTGAGGTAAGAGACCTAAAGTCTGTCGAGCAGTTCTCGAACTCATCTGGGATTTTGGATGCTGGATAGTTCGTAGCTGTGGAGAAGCTGGAGCAGAAGTCGCTCGCTTCCGGGCTAAAACGCTGGAGGGCACGAAAGCAGTTGTCTTCATGGCAGAAGAAAGGGGTGGGCATGGGGCGCCCCGTGTATGGATCACTTGTTGTGGTCCCTGAGCTCGTTTCGGCGATGATCTTATTCGACCCAATAGCAAATTCGAAACATGCTAAATCGAAAGCCTTATACCTCCTATCCGTCACGTTCGATGCAATCCCTGGATAACCATTGCTTTCCTGGAACCCAGCTTGTTTCTGTGTGCCAGTCTGAAGCTCACAGAATGGCCGAAGGTTGTCCGAGGTGCGGATATTGAAGGATTGGCAGGCTGTGTTTGCCGCGCATTCGGAGGCACAGCCAAGGACTGAAGTTGCTTCAGCGGTCGTGAGGTCTTTGAGGACATAATTGTAGTTGGTTACGTTTCCGGTGGCGCCGCAGATTGACCCAGCAGACGAAAGTTCTTTGAGGGAGCAAATTGTGTTCCCGGCGATGATTGTGGTGGGAAGGGCAAAGAGCAGCAGAGCAGCGCTCATGCGTGTTAAGAGGAGTGGTGCTTTCATTTGTGCTATTAGAAATTGAAGCTGAATATTCAAGAATCTGTGGATGTCGATTGAGGAAAAGGAAAGATCAACTTACCATCTTATTTGTAGGATGTGGGTGACTGATGTCAGGCATGTATGTAGCTAACGAGGTAAGACTAGGCACGTCATTTTTCACTTTAGCTGTCTATAATTTTGCGTAATGTGCGCTTTACAGAATGCAGACAGAGTTCAAAGTCCTAATTTCGTCACAGAAAGGAGATCGTCGATAGTTCGCTAAGTTAGCGACATCGAAAAGGGGGTAGAATTCCGTCAAGATAAAGCGATGATTCTGACTATCTAATAGCACTCGGAAGGAAGAGAAAATGATGACATAGCAGAACAATGGTAAGAATTAAATATCACCTACTAGGGTAAAGGGGACGGGGGGGCGTAGCGACTGTGGGCTAAACACTAGGTGACAGCGTGACACTAATCGGAATAAGAAACAGTGGATTACCCAGATGACATTACCCAACCTGCACTAAGGAAACTATCCTTACCTGGTAAATGTACCGCAGATTGGATCAATGGACAAGAAATGAGCTAAGAAGGATGAGAGGCTAATCGCAAGTTGAATTTCACGAAGCACTTGTACGCTGGATACCAAGGTCACTTGGGTCAGAGTGAGCTGTCTTGTACAAGCGACGGCGAGCATTGCGGTTGAAAATGTCCTATAGACGCCTCGCAGCCCAAGCAAAGGTTTTTCTCAAGAGATGCGACAGCTCACATAAAAAACATGGATTAAGTATTGCACACTTTGCGAAGTGTCATCTAATCCTTACTAAATTGCATAGTGTAAGCACGTAAATGCCAGCAGTATTCCACGCGGTCTAACCACAGTTCGAGAAAGTATAGTAATTTTTATCCACCATATTACTCTGGATGAAGAGAAGTTTCTAGGTTCGTCACTAGTGAGAGCAAGTCACGTCAAAATTACGTCAAGAAGAAGATGAGAGAACGAGGGAAATGCAGTCATTTCTAATTTCTGATTGAAGACAGAAGCACACGGTTCCTTCATTGATTGATTGAATGATGCTCACACACGCTTATCTCCAGTTGGGATATATCGTACTTATGGAAAGCAAACGTAACGCCATTCCACCAATTCCTGCATCCAACCAGTAAAAGTCCAGACCCTTCTTCTCGCCAAAGAAGAACCCGTTTGAGCGCTTGAAAGAACGCCCGCTCACGTATCAAAATTCGTACAAATTCGTAACCACCTATTTCATTTCTCTACCCACCCACTTCTTTCGTTCCGAACTAAGATCAAGGGATGAAACCCACGCCTCATTCGCTTCAAGCATGCATGATACCGCAAGAAGAAAAAGAAAAAGAAAAGACAGTAGAGGCCTAAAAGCCTCCCTAGTAAAGTAAAGCTAGGCTAACCCACGAAAACTCATGATACTACAACATGCATACTCATATGCTCGACCGCATCCTTCACGTTGCGCATCCAGCGATGATTGATGCAGAATGGACATCGCACTGCTTGCTCTACTACTGCACTCAGTGCTGCCTCGCTGCGCCTCTGGACCTGGGGAATGACAACCCCGCTGGCAGTATGCAGCTGGAAATCTGGATCGTGTGAGGTGCCTGCTCCTCCTCCTCCTGCTGCGCCGCCGCCGACAGATGTCCCATTCATGGCATTCCCACCCAGACGCGTGCTCGAATTCGGATTCTGGCTCGGCGTGCCGTGGATATTACTGTTTTCAAAAAGGTTGGTTGATTCGCCGTCCTGACTCCCTATCCCATCGAGGCTAACCCCTCGTTCGCCCCGGCCACCTGCCGCATCCTCATTATCATTCCCTTCCCCCATCTCAGCCCGTTTCTTCAGAATCTCCGTCTTCGCGCGCCGACACTGCTGCAGGTGGACTTCGGCGCCGTACTCCCGCAACAAACACTCTCTTATCTCCACCGGCGTGGTCTCCTTATCGATCCGCATAAGTCGAGGTAGAATCTCCATCAGGAACGGAAGTCGAGAAGCGGAATTCCGCTGCACCTTGGGCAACACGGGGACTATTGTCGGTGTGTTGGGGTCTGGCTGGTTGGTATTCTGCCGCGGCGAGATGGGACCAAGCACCCTCGCACCACCGAGTATATTCCCCTCTGAGTCCTGCCTGATCTCTAGTCCTTGCCCCTGCGGTCCTCCTGGTCCAAGCGATCCACCTACCATCGGTCCCCCGGGTCCCATCGGCCCTCCCATCTGTCCTTGATTCCCCAAACCCGGCCCCGAGATCCCATTCCCACCAACTCCAACACCACCCGCGCGCCATTCTACTGCGTTGAGACACGTGTGGCGGTCCCTCAGCACCGTGACGCGCGCAAGGGGCTCACGTCCGCCTTTGCGCTCCCAGTTGCAGCGGATGACGAACGGGCAGTTGGGGTCTCGTTTGCAGCCTACGCGTACACGTCCCGTGTCTGACTTGAGGATACGTGGTTCGAAGTGCGCTTCGATTGCCCAGGCGTGAAGCGCCTCTTTGAAGGCTTTTAAGGTCGGGAATTCTTGGCGGAGATGGAGGGGGGGCATGGTGTTGAGTCGACGTCGGCGAGACTCAGCTCGGTCGAGGAGGGTGAGAGGAGGTCAGGTCTGCAATGTCAAAGACTGGTCGTGGAAAGACTTCGTATGTAAAGATCAACCTCGTGGTGGGGTGTGAAGACCTTTGTTGACGTCGCGTCGAGCAGCCGAGTGAATAGGGGGGTTGAACGAGGGTATGGAGGATGAAGGCAGTTGGAATTGAGGTTGGGTTATGGATGTGGCCTGAGATGTGGCACGAGAAGCGTTTTCTTCGGTGGCTGGGTCATTAGGATAGACGGCCTGATGAGGCATCAAGAGCCTCGCTAAGCCATTCTTGCAGGGGTCCGGTGTTCGAAAAGTTCGAATTCCTCAGTCTTAGGGAGCCGAGTCTTATTCTCATCAAACTTTGAAAGGGCCATAGCAAAATTAGATCACTGCTTTTGAATCCCCCCCTTTCATTTCTGACCATGAACTATCATATATTTCACATGTTCACTCGTCATACTATTTGCAACAGACGCCCATCTAATCCATGCCTCCGGCCCACCCGAGGTAACCTGGATAAAATGTCTGCGTCTCGTCTCGTCTCTTCCATTTCTCCCACCCCAGTCGAGCGGTCATCCAAACAAGCCAAGTAACCCACTCGTCATGATATGTTCCGTTCCTCAAGATATGCAACGCGGCACACAATCAACCTGCCAACCAAGTCAAATGAAATGTGAGGAGCGCACCCGTCAACACCATGAAACGCCTGCCTATTGATATGTCCCTATAGCCTCCCCTGAAAGTATTTGGTGAAGAAGTTGTAATCGTCTGTTCATTGCAATGTTTAAATATGAAGTTTCTTCTCAACTGGTAAAAGCTGTTAAATGAACGTGGTTTCGCTGCCTAAAATGGCTGGACAGCTATCACCACTCCCATATTGAAGAATGTCTGTACATCTGAAGCAGATTAATGTAATTGTAAGTGATAACGTCGCGGCAAGTATGTAGCGTTGACATCCAAGCTAGACTCAACTACTGGCATACATGACAGCACTGAGCTGCACTGCCCACAGATCAGTTGTATTCGACATATATGATAAGTTTGTCGTTTCTCTGAAGGGCCATGTCCAGGTCATTGTTGCTCAGCAGACCTGGTCTCTCTCCACTTGGCTCGTCCTTGTAAAACAGTGCGATTTCATCTCCTGGTGGGACCTTCAGTCGCTCCCGGATCTTTTCATGGAGTTGTTGGTATTGGATATCTGTGGGGACTCTAATCGCAATGAGATCGTCACCGAAGTAGATCTTGACTTTCATCGCCGAAGGCGGTTGGCCATTCAAACCGGGAGAGAGCGACTGTGTTGATGGTTGAGAGAGGATGGAATTTTGCCGAGGTTGAAGGCCGCCATTTTGGGAGAGCGAAAGCTGTCCGCGTTGATGTGCTGAAGCAGCCGAGAGCCCCCCATAACCACCCCCGTTCAAATTGCCCCGCGAGGATTGCCTCGAGGCCGCATTCGTTGGTGAATCAGTTGACGATTGTTGAGATCCAGCCGACAATCGATACTCTTCATTCGCGGCATTGGGATCCATTTCAAAGTCTCCCTCTCTAGGTGCAAAGAATTGCTTGACTAAAGTGCACCTTGATATGTATGGTGGTTGTGTAAGCAAGTTCTTAACATATGCGTCCAAATTATGCTGTCTGCCTTCAGTGATCGCATCCGTAACATAATTGACAGGTCCGGGCATATATGGCAAAGTTCTCTTCTGTTGTCCTGTATTACCCGCTTCCGCTGGGAATTCCGTTAAAAGTGCAATCTGAAAGTCATAGAAATCTTCGTAGTATCTGGACAGTTCCCAATGTCGTCCATCCTCCAGCGCAGCTTCAATAACGAACCAGTATTTATCTTCCGCGAAACAGTACCTGGGTATTTTGGCTGATATAGGAGCATAGAGTTGAGATGAGGATTTGGAAGCGTAAACGTTCGTCTGGGGTTGTTGCTGCTGCTGAAGAGGTCGACCTTGCTGTGACTGCCTCATCTGCTGTTGCTGAGAACAATTAGTGAGGACTAAAGAGCAATTTGTCCCAAGGGACTCACATAACCGTTTTGCTGTTGGCCTTGCTGCATACTCAGTCTATCCATGCTCTGCTCCAGTCCCTGCTGCTGTTGTTGCTGCTGCGAGCTTGGGACCTCAAACTTGCCTAAAGTGATGCTCGAATTCTTGTAATCCGCAGCCATTTTCTTCCACTCTTCTACCTTGGGCACACCAGCCCTCTGCACAGCCTCTGACGCATCCGGTACCGCCTGTCCAGAACTCATATCCCTTATCTCGATGAAAGAAACAGGAATCAATCCCGGGCCTCCGAGCCTTCCGATCGGCTTTGCAACAAACCATTCCGGATTCGACTGGGCAATAACGATAATTGCTTCTCCAGCCTTCGCATCCAGCTCATCTGGTCTCTCGGCCGCAAAATCATACATCACGATCCCGTACACCATCGCGCCGGATCCTTTACCCATAGTCTTCGAAGATCGCGCCGTATCCGTTCCAACCAGCGTTCCAGAGCCAGAGGTATCAGAGTATCCGGAGTCGTGGTCGGGCGCTCGCACAGCCTGTGGTGATTTGTCTGATTGTCCACTATCTCTCTCCGTTTTCCCTAGAGCCTGGAAGTAGGCAACTGGAACCAGTCCCCTCGCGTCAGGAAGCGCCGGGTTGCAAGCTTCATACCAATCCGTATCATTCTCTCGACCAATAACGTGAAAGAAGTCGCCTTTTTGAAACGATAACTCTTGGTTGGATTGAGCCTCATAGTCGTATAGTGCGCGAATCACCTGGTGGTCGCAAAGTCGGTCAGTATGGCTGCCCCTCTATGTGTGGGAGACTCGGAATGGAACACACACCTTTTTTGGTGGTACTATCGCGATCGCAGACTTGGGCGTGATTGAGATATGATTGACTCTGTCCTTGTCATTCTTCAAACTCCTCCTGAGAGCCTGAAGAAAGTACATTATTAGCAAAGCTCGGTGAGAAATGTGGCGTGCCGTCTGTGAGTCAACAGCGGCGGCAGGTAGATATCTAGGTAGGTATCGATAGGAGACTGGGCTGACCAACCTTCATATTTGGTTTGTGTTTACTTTTTGGGTTCGCTCTAGTCGGTCGCACACCTCCAAAAGCAAATATCTCTCCGAATGTGACCTCCTCTCGCTCGTGTCCACCGTCAGGGTCGGTATTCGTCCACAGGCCGGTTGATTTGTTTGTTCCGCGCAACTACTTCTCCCGGGGATCGAATGATACGGGTCCGCGACAACGATAGATTCGATAGAATCGAGATTCAACCGGGGCGGTAGTGGAGTTGGAGGAAGATACGGGAGGCAGTGGAATGAAGTTATTCAGCTCTCAACAGCAAAAGCAGCAGCAGTCTTGTTGGGTCGCGGGTGGAATTCTGGTGGTGGATCGAGGGAAGGAATCCTGAAGGTGGGAAAGGGCCAGAGTTGATGCGAAAGAGGTCTAGCGTCGCCCCTCAAAGGAACTCAGCCCAGCGGTGCACAGACTAGAAAAGCATCGAGGGAGTAGGGGAGGGGGGTGGTAGAGGGTTGGGGGGGCCCGGTATATGCGATTGATATTGATATAGTTATTATTGATATTATTAAATTTAGGTAGCATATAGAAGTTCAAAGATTTACATATATGTTAATTGTTATAAATTTATATATATGTATGATACATAATTGAACGAAGATGTAAGAAGAAAGCCCAATTTACTCAAGGATACAGTATCCTTAATCTTGATAGGTGAAGCATTGCCAAGATATTATTTGGAGAGAACAAAGAATATGATACAACATGATCCGGTCGTTTAAATTCCAGTGTGAGGAGTTTCGAGCTACGAACCCTTGGGTTGAGGTTGGATTGAGAGTGAGAGTCAAAATGTCTGGACAAGACTCGACATTGGAATGGGAGATCTCAGTCAGTACGAAGGTACTCCACCAAGGCGACCAATAGAGAAGATTCACTACAGTACAGTACAGTACAGTAGAGTAGAGTAGAGTAACCTAGCGATATAGATGACTACTACATGTACAAAGAATTCAATTCCAACGGCGCTAAGAAAGTAAATAGATAAGTAAACATCAACACGAAATTAATTGATTTGTTTATGTACTGTACTGCCAAGACGCACGCTCTTGTTTGTACACTTCTACATACCCATTCTCTACTTTGTACAGTACTTGCACCTGTCACTCATATGCATCTACTTTGAACTTTATCGTCTTTCTATCAGAACCCACGTTTTACCTGCATCGGCTCAGAGGGGGGAATGTGCATGTGTGAAGGTGGTAGGCACATGTACTGTACTAGGGAATATAGCGCGAAATGCTTGTAAATATGCGCTATGAGAGCGGTTATACAGTACATGTAACCAATTACGAATCATTATTGTTCTCAACCCGAGTGTATATATTCGTGGTTCGATTTGTATCTCTTGCAGCAATTAATACAACAGTATTTGTTATTGCTTCGCCAGGCAGCTCGGCTCACTTACCCCTTTTCCTCACATGGCATTACATGTACTGTACTGTACCAAGCGTGATGAACTTCTCTTCTCTTCCTCGTAATACATACATGTAATACCTTCATAGGATACACCAGCCCGAGTGGGTGCATGCATCTCTCTTCACACAACACCTGCACCTGCACCTACACCTGCATCCTCTAACTGCAGGTCCTTCAACACTCTCTGTGGCCGGCTGCTCCTCGAAACCCTCTCGTCGCGCTTCATCCCACCCTATCAAGCCCCCATCTCGGGTGTCGCAACCGCTCTGAGCCCCCAATGATACATCACGGCGGTACTGCCAGCGTCGAGATAGGTCGCCGCCAGGGCTGAACACCCTCAGCAACACGTTGGTCACTACTGTACTGCATCATTACTGTACAGTATGTACTCGCCAGCTTCGATATATGGACATCTCCTCCGTGATATAGTTAGTATATGAGCAGACGACTTATCACGCCGAGAACAACGAGGAGAATCACTGCAGCACCAACGCTGAACCAGATATGTCAAGCAAGCAGAGTTTTCTCTGTGCCGCGAATAGATGACCTGTCGAAATTGGAATTCCTTCCAGCTACAGCAGGATGACGGGGCGGACCTGGACCATTCATCTTCTATCCACTCATCGATCCCTCAGATTCCTTTCTTCCATGCGTGCATGTGCATGCGTGCATATACAGTGCTACATATACTGTACATACATCTCCCACTCTACTCATCTGTACTCATCTCAGCAGCAGCAGCAGCAGGGTAGGTCACAATAATTAGGCCAGGCAGCTCCCAGCTCCCAGCACATGGTATGAAGTATACAACTCTCCGAGGATCCCCCCTCTACTCCGCCTCGCCCGGGACCCGGGATCAGACCTGACGAATTAAGACCCCTTTCTGTCCTGAGGCTATCGATACAGTCCAGTACAGTAAACGCACTTCGTCCAGGATCCACTCACTCGCGGGCCTTGACGCGAACGAAATAGCTGAAACATTGAGTCCAGTACAGTCCCCCCCCCAGAAAGATTGTCTAGCTTCTATCTGATACTTTGGCTGCTTTTGCTAGCCACTCATAATACGAATCGCCGTAAGGATAGCTGTCGAATAAGAAACGTTCGGAAGACCTGATTAGGCATATAACGCATAAATATAAGATTAGCATAGACTATATATATCACGTGTATAACTTGATACACAAACCGGCAAGTAATGCCTCTGTTTGAAGTTAGAGAGGAAAAATGGCGCTAGACAATCTTTCTGGGGGGGGGACTGTACTAGAACCTAGAGCGAGCCGACCACCGACTGCCACGAAGTACAGTACTTGCGAACGGTAATGTGATATCTTACCCCCAGAGTCAGTGCGAGAAGTTGATAATGGCATCATAAATGACCACCAAGATTGCAAAGAAGGAAACAGTGCTCATATGGAATCGAGCGCCCGAAATATGACAATCTTATCACATACCCGACGCTAAATAAACAGACATTTTTGGGCACTGGCTCCTCAAACTCTGTTACGCTGAATCCTAGCCATTTTCATCATCTCATATCTTCCTTTCATTTCTTCTCGTCATTTTCTAGTAAGAAATCAGCGCATCACATCATCAGGGAAACCCCCAGAAAAAACTAGCCCACCACGCCGTCTAATTACTGCGAACAAGACAATATAAACCTACATCTAATTTATCCCAAACGTACCAGGAACCTTTGTACTCCACCCTCACACATCTCCCAAATCGGAATCCGAAAATCTTCAAAAGAAAGTCACCTCCTATGTCCCATCCTCTCCAAACCATGATGCGCATTAACCTTCCAGAATCTTTCCATTCGGCACGCTGCCACCTACACCCTCTCCTCCCCCATGCCACAGAATACTGTATCCGGACTGACACACACACACATAAACACATAAAAGCTCCAGTATTCTCATAACCCGTTCTATGCAAATGACGCACTCGGTGAATCATTCGTCATCCGGACGGGGAGAACGGGGGACGGGAAAGACAAAGTTTGGATTCGGATTTATGCGTAGAGCGGGGGTGGAGGGGGTTGAAACGCGCGATTACAGGATATGAGATACCGTAGAGATGAAGAGGGGGGAATTGTTTAGATTTGAGTTGTGGCTTCAAATAAGAGTAAGATGGGGTAGGATTTTGCTAATTAGGAGGGGGAATATAGGCAGAAGATAAAATAAAAATTTATCATCCTTCACTATAACACCCAGCGATGATGTAAATAAAAAGCCAGTCTTGAACAAAAAGAAACTAATTATCGCAACTTTTACTGTACACGGACCACGCAGGCTATCCATGCTTGCCTTTCTTATCGCGCGCACTACGTACGAACCACGCATGAATGAGGTGAATGCGGTACCGAAGATCCGATCCGAGAAAAAAAGCTTCGCTCGCTTCGCAAGGCAACCCCTCGATCAATGTCAACACGTAGAGCTCTTCGAAACTCCAATCGCCATCCTCTACCCCAAGCATCATGAAGCCTGATAAGTCATGTTATGACCTCTAAGTGACGCACAGATCGCATGATTCCGGTCTGCCAGGCACCATATGGGTTGATATCGGTCAACTGCAGTTTACTTCCTGACTCGCTTGCCTGTGCCATGGCCAAAGTTGGGTGAAAAAGTGGGAAATTGAATACCACACTTCTTGATTCGGTCTCTCAATGAACTCTAGTGACTTGACGTAACTAATCCTAGCCAAAATTCAATATGAATTTATTCCTATATTTAAATCAGAAGAACCTAATCGGCCCACCGGAGCTCAAGGGGCTGACTGTGTATACGATTAAACGATTCTTGACATATCAAGGCATGCACCTCAAAAGAAACCAAGCCATGTCCTTGTGGCTACGCACATTCCATTATCATACGCATGAAGACACTACCCTAGTATCGTTCCTCGCTTTTTAGAGCACAGATCTATAACATTCATTTTCTGCTTCATAGTCTCTTCGTACTTTTGCTGTCGATTTGTAACTCACTGTCGTTAATTATCTCTCTCTTTTACTGCGCAAAAAAAAGGCTTCTCCCGTCTCTACGTTCTCCTTCCACTTATAGGATCGAATCGAGCTTGCTCCAGATTTGCAGTGTTCAGGCTAAAAAGGGTTTAATTCCATGTAAAAGATAGGCAGGTCACAGGTCTTGATGGGGATTATCAGAAGCATCCCTCGTCACTTCCAACCAATCTTCTCTCTCTTTTTTCGTGCAGATGTACTCGAACTTTTCCAAGAGTCGAATCTCATGAGTAGCAACCACTACTCTTACCTTCATGATCAGATATTTTATACCATTACTATAGCTATATTCCCTACCTCGGTCCTCGGACTAAACCACTCACTCCTTTAATCAATAAACACCCCCATAGTCCCACACAATATTCACTAAAATCACCGAACGGATTGTGCTTCGCTTCAAGTTCAATCTTCTAATTTCTTCATATCTAGAAAACAGACACAGTTAGATATGGATAGGTATAAATTTTAACCAAACGTTCAAGTTTAAGAATAATCTAACGCCAATCCAAAGTTCCGAGATCAAACTGCTCAAAGCAAATTTGGACGTATCCAGTCGAGTTAAAGTAAGCGCATATTAATTTCAGAAGGTGCCCATGACTCACAATAATAATGAATAATTCAATCGGAAAAAGAGAGAGATACATGCACACACTCATCATCATGAAATTCTCGCCGTCAAGAACCCTTGTCGTTGTCACTTTTGTATATTTCCTTTGAATTCACCTTTCTCATTAACACCTTTAAGGAAGGAAAAAGACGCCTGTGGTATGCATCCTTCCTCGTCGATAAAAACAACATGGAGAATGGCAGGTTTGTTTCGGCTTCGATGAGTTACGACTGGAAAAGCCCTTCTGACGATGGTATTTCCCTGCTGTTGAGGTTACTTTGGAGACGTAGGGTAACTTATTTCTTTACTTCTACGAGATACTTCTACTAGGTAGTTATACTCATAGCAGTAAGGTTTCATAGGTTTAGCATTCGCTTTCTACTTTGTAGGAACCTCTTTTATTGCGGGGTATCTCATTCACTGAATATGCTTAGCTCTTAGTTATCGTCAAGGAAAGGAGGAGTATTCGAAATAATATTCATATTAGGGGCGGAGGGAACGCAGGGGAAAGGGGGGAGCAGGGGTTGGAGCCTGAGTTGTTTATTTCGCTTAGCCTATTGATTTACCAACCGACTTGTAAATACCAGAGGACAAGCCCATCACTGTTATACCAAAGACAATTGTCCTCTGGTATTTTTATATTCCAGGCTAGATACATCACATACCTAATTCCCATCTATATCTACCCACTCATATAATGAAGAACATTGTTTCCTCTCTCATTCCGCATTTCATTCATTATCATCATCATACCCGCTTACATATCCACAACCCTTCAAGTACTCGGCGCCCTCCCATTATAATTAATCCCGGGACTAGCGGTATAATTCGCAAAACAATCATTCTCAAAATCAATCTCCGCAATGCGATCTTGTAGTACCGAGACCACGGTATCGAGCGCACAGAGCCCGTCCGGATCTTTTGGGCAGCCATGGGAGTCTGCGATTGGGACCACGGCGTCATTCCTGTGCAACACGTTAGATCGAGCGCCATGAAGAACATTCAATGTTGATAGCAAGGAAAAGACTTACACGATAAATCGAATTTGTCGTGTAGATGTATATGCCGAGCACTCCAGAACCTGTGTAGTAAAGTGCGTGGCGAAAGGGACTTGCTTGCTTGCAACGAACGTATTGCTCCGCTCGTTATATTTGGGGTTCAGCGGTGGGCCGTTGAACAAAGCAGTTAAATTGAACGCTGTCAGGGTATCTAGGACCACGACTTCATGAGTGGCATCTGCATAGATTGCTTGGTTGAGCGGGAAGTAGGTACTTGTGTTGTCGTAGGTGATGTTCAGGGCTGAGGAGGCGGTTGGGAAGGAGTGGGTGAGGCGCGCAACCCATTCTTGGAGGTAGCCCTTGCCTTGTGCTGCGGATACCGGAGAGCCGGGACCATTGTTGTAATAGAATGACTGAGTGACATTAGATATCACAGGCATGAGGGAGGAGGATAAGGAAGAGAGGGTAATTGAGTTATAGGTCTAGGGAGCGTGCTAGAAGGGAATCAATACTTACAAGATCGTAATAGTACTCATAGTTCAAGAAGTCCTCCTCGCTAAATAAGGGGCAGAAGGCAGAGTACCCCAAGGCTTGAGTTTCGTATGAGCAGAGCTGAAGCATGGCAATGACATCAGTAGCAGTGAAATTCACCCCGGTTATCTAGCCAGAATATGTTAGCAAAATTCCTAAAACATACATTGTCTAAGTTATCATACCTGTGACTGCAAGCGAGCAATAGTAGCATTAAAAGATATACTAGCAAATTTTGATGCGGCGGTAGACCCAATGCTACCACGACTAGCAACATTCGCGTTTGTGCAAATCTCATACGGCGCTCCCGAGTTGTTGACACCAGAAGTCTCTACAAGAATTTCAATGTTGACCTGATCTTTATACTCAGGCACGCCAAAGAATCCCGCAGCGAAATTCTCCGCCGTTTTGACCATCCGGTCCTGGGACTCCGTTCGGAAGACGGGGAGTGTGCCTGTAGCCGTGAAATCATTGAGTAGCTCACCATACAGCTGACGATAAGCCACCCCGAGATTGAAGTTCTGGCTTCGACCAAAAGGAGTCAAGAGCTCCGCACCAAGTTTGTATGTCCAGACGGATAAGAAATCTAGCTCGCCAGTAACCTGAAAGCCGCCATCACGTGTAGCGTTCGCGAGTTTCTGGGCGAAAGTCGAGGGCGCAGCACCTGTGGTGGGATATCGAGCACCGTGTCGGTAGAGTAATTGCATCTGGACGATGTTGCAGCCGTCGGGAATCAGTGGACTGGCATTGGGCAAACCATACTCAGCTGAAGATACCGAGTACCATGGCGAGAGGTTGCCCCAGTGCTTTGCAATATCGAACTTCTGGTCAAATTCACCACTGCCGTGTGGCTGTGGAGCTATCAGTGGAAATTGATTGGCTGGTCCATTGTTGTATGGATAAGCTGGGGCGGTTTGTGCAGCAGCCGGCTCTACTCCTGTGGGTGTTGGACCTGGGAAGCCAACCACGGATTCTGGCGGGAATAACGTCGAGTTGACCGAAGCTAGAAGAAGGTGAGTTTACGATTTCACATATATGGATTGACTCACTGCCAGAAGGAGGGTATGAATCTGCAGTTGCAGTACCGACGAAGCTTGACGCCTGAATGATGCCATTGAGCTGTGCAGATTCAGCAGAGATGAGGCAAGTCAAGAATGCCACAAAAGCAGTAGTCAGTAGAGTATCACGCATGATTGAGGCTTCGGTGCTATCAGACGGTAGATTAGCCTTGATTGCAGCTCCTTGGAATGTTACAGGAAGAGAGAGAATATGTTTTATAGCTGCAACTTACTTAGAGGAGAGACGGGAGAGCGGCAGGAACGCTTTCCATCCGTCCTCCAATCATGCGAGCAGCGACCATCATTTGCAGGATTACAGGATGAGATGGGTATACTGGGACGAGATAGATGGGAATAGCTTCAGTAGTACAGTAAAGTACATGATAGTGATGTAATCGATGGGAGGCTGCAGGCGGGCCGGGGAGCATATAGTAGATCTAAAATCCGGACCTTCGGATCAACACGAACCGTCGGGGCTTAATTGGCGAACGCCCTCATTCGAAGATGAGGCGGATCAAGCTTTTTCAAGCTTTGATGACGACGCCAACATGATTTCATCAGAATCTACTCGAGTACTAAGATAGTTTTTAGAGATACTCGTAGCTTGCCCGCATGAGTGTCGGACATCCAATACATTCAGCACGTGTGGTCCATTTAGTGAATTGCCCGGGCGGGACCGAGATGCCACACGGGAAGCACGATTTTATTGATCTTTAAGTGCAGATTTAGCGCGAAGATATCCAGATCCTATCTATCAAAAAAGTACGAAAAACCTAGGCACTCTGTCACGATGTTTTTCTATATCACCCTTAGAGAACTTTCGAACGGCCGTTGAAGAAGTCAACTTCATAAACAATAGGGCGCTTATCTGCGCATACGAAAGGGGAAAAGGATCCCAAACGCTTTCTACGCGGCGAACAAATTGAACACTGAACAAAAGCTAGTTTCAGAAAACATTTGGGGCCATGGCACATAGGTTCTACTACTTCATGAGTCCTCAGAATATCAGCCCTCCGATCCTACCGTATATTAATCCACTCCCTCATGCAACAATCAACCCCCCCTCCACAATACAAACACAGGATAACTTACTGCTGTATACAGTTTCCTGTATCAGATTCACAAGAATGAATTTAGAACGTATTTCAAGACTCCTCCTTTTTCTCCAACTCAGCTTACCAATTTCTCCACATGCAGAAGAACAATCGGTCGAGAGCACCCTATCTCTCCACATAAAACCATAAAAAGGCCAGAGACCCCTTTGATACTAAAACTTCATTCGCAAACCTCAAAAACTACCTATAGCTATTGTTGATGCTGCTCTTCAAACCAAGTTTGATAGCATGCACGAAAGCTTTGTTGTCAAGTTATCTACTGCTGTCATGTAGAATCACTTAGCTTAAAATTAACTACAATAATGAATATTCAATCATACGAATAATAGCCAAGCTAGACGCGGTGATATAATTAGACATAGAGAGAAATGAACAAAAACAAAGATATTTTGCCTGAATATGGCAACATGTCAAGAGCCTCCTGATTCTTTCATATCCAGCTGTGGGTGAAAGTCGACGATTTTGAATGTTTCCCGGTCGACCTGAAGACAGATACAAGACAGATATGAAGATACTAGCGAGTATAGTCTATGAACTCATAGACTCCTCATATCGGAAGGAGGCACTCAACTATCTATCTGACCTGTTACATACCTTCATTTACAAAACGTGTGATGTCACCGTCGTATATAATTCACCTAAGCTTAGAATTTCTATGTTCACATGGGATATGTGTATACTTACTCAAAACAATACACTGTAGAAGCTCCTTTGACTTATATTACGCTATAGTATTTCCTTAGAACCTGGATTTCAAAAATAGAAACTATCAACGAACGACCTGAAGAGCTAAAAGTTTCTCTTCCTACTAAAGAGGAATTGTACAAACCCTAAACGTCAGCTTCAGAATTACTACAAAGTTCATATAAACAACTACATACACCAAAAACCACTCTGAACCTACTCTGCCGCGCTCGGAACTCTCACTCCTTACACTGGGCCAATTTTCTATCATACATGCTGCGGAGAATTATTCAGAAATCGGTTCTCAATCACGATCGGGAGTTAAGACGAAGAGCTTTGTATTAAAAGCGTTGTTGGATGCAGGAGGCTTGCGTTGAAAGCTTTATATAATGTGATCTAGGGCTAGTACAGGTGGAGATGTCTTGGAAGGTGTAGCGTACCTGAAAGATTGAGGTGAGGAGACAGTAGAGAGACGTTGTACTATTCTGCATCTTTACGTATGTACGTTGTTAGGCTTGTCGAAATCTACCTAATAGCTGCTTGATTCACTTTCAAGCTTCCTACTACTGTAAAGGCGAGGATTGGTGAGATGATGTAAGATATCTATTTTCCGTTGAGTCAGTTTCAATTGCTCTTAAGTGTGACTCCAAGGAAGATTTCTATGAATATCTGGGATTAGCTGAGTAGAGGATATGTATATACGTACAGCTAGTAGCTTGGAAATCTTGTTTTCCTCCTCTTCATTATCTCCGTAACTGACCTGCACCATTGTAATCAACTAAAATCTCGTCAGCATATTATCTATCCGATATCCTGCTCTATGCCATCATCGTTCCTAGCAACTCGCACCCTCGCATGCATGTGACCATGCTGCTCGGGCAGCTTGGGATGATGGGCAGAAAACATACCTTCATAGCAGGCGGCCCAGTTGGCATCAACATCAGCGCAAACCATAGCATCGGATCCGTACCCAGCAAATTCGTTTTCTTTGCCAACGCATAAATCACTACAATGCTAGCCACAGGCCAAACTACAAATCTGACAATAAGAATGAACACAGTCGTTTTCCAGGGCGTGCCTGTCTCCAAATTCTCCTCCCCACGCCCCCCATGGCCATTTCCCACACCATTCTCCCCCTCCCTCTCATTATCTCTCGCCCTTCGATCCTCCCTACCCTTCTTCATACTCGAATACAAACTCACCCCAGCAACCACAACCGGCAGCGGAACGAACAAGCCTCCGATATTCTTCAAGCTAGCTGTCAGCCAGGACGTGAAAATACCTCCGTCCTGTGCATCCGCAAAGAATGCGATGTGCAATGAGGGGATGAGACCGATGACTGCACCCAGTAGCGCACCGATGAGGGGCGGGTTGATGAAGTCCCGTAAGAACAGAAGCCACCAGCGACCGCGGTCAGAGAGGGTGAGCCATCGGTGGTGGGAGATGAGGGAAGGGCGGCGGTCGGTGGGGATGGTTTTGCGCAGTTGAGGGAAGTCGGTCGATGAGGATGAGAGGCGGCGGGAGGGGAAGAATGATATCGATGCTGATGAGGCGCAACGACCAGCAGGTGACAGAGAGGACGAAAGTAAAAGAGGTGAAGTCTCAGTAGGAGAAGCCGGTCTTTCTCTTCCACTCATTCCGTTACTGTGATCGACTTCCGCAATATCATCTCTCAGAACCACATCCTCCCCTTCTTCATCATCTCCCTTCTTTGCAATCTCCTCTTCGTCAGGAGCATGCTCGCCCTCAATCAACCGTGGTCCAACCGCAAACGTCAAACAACTACTCACAGTTGCAAAAACCAAAAAGTAACTCTTAGCCCTCTCAATCGCATCCCTAGTACTCTCCCCCTCCCCCGTCAAAACAGCCAAAATCCCCGTCTGATCTAGACTTTGAATCAAAAGCAACGGGTAGCTCGTCGTATTGTTAAACATGATAGCCGCCGTGATCCAATCCTCCACCCCAAACGCATAATGAGCCAAGAAACCAATAAAGAAGGAGATGAGATGGCAGATGAATGCCCAGAGCAAGATTAAAGCGTATCGATGCGCGCTCCCAGTATGCAGCTCGGATCCGATCTGCGTTAGAAGTAGGGCGGGTAAGAACAATTTCACGCAGATTTTCGAGATGGCTTTACCGGTGCTTGGGGACAGCAGGTTGAGATGGGCGGAGAGACCACCATAAAAGATTACGAGGAGGACAGAGAGAGAGGCTTGGATGGCTGCGAGGAAGGAGGAGGCGAGGCCTGCTGTCCCGGATGACATTGTGTGCCTTTGATTTTAGTGACGGGAAGGACAATGGTGTTAGAGCACGGAGTACTGGGGATTAGTTAGGGTAGGGAAAATATGAGGGGAGCTGGTGAGGAGTCAGTGACAAGTGTCGATAGTGGTTGCAGAAAGTAGGCCTATGTACTATGGTTGAAGTTAAAAACCTCGGCCCCACAGCTAGCAAAGCGGTTATTAGTCCATTGCGCCTCAAATTGCATAATAACCACCAAGATGAAGATGGACGTGCAGCTTCCCAAATCGCTTCTGGGCGTCTGCTCTGATTATGTCTGGAGAGGATATATCTTTTATACTCGAGCATATTTCACCTTAACAATGACATAGAATTAAATAGAGGGCATCATGTGTGATTTTGGGGGTTTTAATTATCCTGACAGTATGACAGAGACCTGCAATGGAGGCAAGCGGCATGTATATACAACATAGAGCATTTGCGAACCTCCTAGTGAAGAGCTTTCCCATATGATGTGCCGGGCCACAACAACCAAAAACTCCTTGATGCAAGCACCCCACTCCACCGACGCCCGAAGCCAGGTCGCCGTACACGTCGCAGAAAGGGGTATAAACAATCGGAACAAGTGGTCGTCAGGTCGAAGAAGGAAAAATTGAAATTGATGCCGTGGCATTCATACACTCATGCCATGTCATTGTGACGACATCACATAGTGAAATATGTGGAGAGATGAAGGTTCGGCATTCCAACCCATGAAGACGAGGTACAGCAGAATTTAATGCGGACTCAGCCTTGTGTTCGTCACCTCGGGTAATAGCACCAGGTATCGAGGCCGCGTTCGAGGCAATCTATACCAGTGGAGGGTGTACAAGGAAACGGGAAAGGGGGGACCGAAAAAGCGCTGCAGATAGATAGTAAAAGGGGAGAAGTCGAGCAGAACGGTTAGATTTGTCCCTTGATGTCGATTTTTCTGAACGCTTCACTCCGGGCTGCTTCAAAAATTTTGCCTGCCTTGCCCGTAAGGAAACGAAGCTCATCATTCTTTTCTTCGAGGAGATGCTGCCCGTCATAGTCGCAAATGAATTGTGCTGCATCACCATCGGATTCAAATCCAAGTTCCTCAGTAATGAATCTTAACTTGACATCTGGCTTGTACCTACGGACTGTTAGCATGGCCTTTCGAGAAGGTGCTGGAGGAGCGTACGCTTTGCAAATATTTGACAGAGCCACCAGACGTTCTCGGACGACGAACATGTCCATTAGATACGCACCCATGTTGGGGGTGTCGAGGTAGAGCCTGAAGAATCTGTGGTAGTTACCCAAAGCTAATGCCGATCGCACACCCAGTGCATGCTTAATAGCCTTTTGATCCTTCTCTGCTGGGGTTAGACCCGCCAAAACGTCATTCAACGCAGTGCGGTTAGATGTGTGAATGAAATACAAGATACGATACGCCTTGAACTCTACTGGGCTGCCTCCCAATCTCTGCTCATAAAGAACTCGAAGTTGAGTTTGGCATTGGTTATACTCACCAAGATCCCCTTTCTCCAGAGCGATCCGGGCATGGATTTCGTAGGCATTGACCGTAAACTCGTTCTTGATACGTTGGACGGTAAGATCTTGACGTAGGGATTTGAACTGATCGCAGATGTAAGAGTAGTTTCCCTCCTTCTTCCATTTCTTCTTTAACAAATCTAGGGTTTGTCTCAAGATGTACTCGGGCCGAACCTGCGAGGGAATAGGAGCGGAAGTAAGTCGAAAATATTGTTTCTCGAGGACTTGGCATGTTCCAACTACCGGACCAGCTGTGTGTACTGGTTCTAGAGATGCCGTAGAGGTAGATTTATAGCCGCCATCAAAACGACGGAGTCGCTTCTCCAAAGTCTTCTGGAACTTACTTGGTTTTTCCTCTTGAAAGGGTTGTTGGCGCGTATCGAAGGTAATGCGGTCTTCGATGCGGCTGTTAGTGTTACGCCAAGGAGGCAAAGCATCATCACCTCCAGCAATATCCTGGGACTTTCTCTTCTTTGCTAGATTTGTATTGCCCTTGGCACCCATGCGAAGATCCAAAGACTCCTGTTGCCATGCCAGGGCAGCTTGTGCTCGCTCATGACGGATCATTTGTTGGGGAAGAGGTAGGCTATCCCAGTCAATCGCACCCAGCATATCAGCATCTGTAGCAGCAGTAATAGTCGCCTTCAATTTCACCTCCATATCATGGCTAGTCACGTCGTCGAAGAGGTTGGCTGGCTCGAACGATCTCTGCACATACTGGCGAACAGCGCTCGGCCACTCGATCTTCTTTCTCTCTCCTTGTGGTACTGCGGTCGGAGGTGGCATGTGTCCTTGGGATGGTGGGCGAGGATACTGTTGCTGAACGACGGGAACGTGGTGAAAGGACGGGGCAAAGGACTGTCGTACAGGTACTTGGAGATAGGCTGGCTCTACTATCGCTTTCTTGTTGTCAGAAGGCATATCCAGAGAACATAGTTTGGATTTGTATTTAGAATTGTCGGCATGGGGTGCGGGAGACAGCAGGATCTCACCTTGTTGGTACCCATATTGGACTTGTGTTTCTGTAGGTGGCGGGAGTGGCGCCTGAGAATAATTCATTGTGGTGAGCATGCAAGTCAGGAATGGAGGAATGAAGCTGATGTTAGTGAAGCGATTTCTATGATCGCAATGTATCGCAGGCTTGATATGGGGGATGGATGAAAGAGACGAGGAGGAGGAGGTAGAGAATGTATCCAGGATTTATTTGAGATTGGTCGGAGGATGTTGTGGATGTTGTGGGTTGTCGGTCGGGGTCGGGTCTCTACATTCTTATGACTAATATAGCGTGCTGGAATATTCACCATCTAGAGTCACTTCAGCGCATTTACCGTCCTTGACAATAGGCGATAAGAGCTGCACACCGATACCGATACTGTAATCACATCCCCATCCCCATCCCCATCTTTCAAAACCCCTTGCTTTCCCTCTTCACTTTCCTGTGTGTCGCTTGTCCATGAATTGTTTCCTCACGCGATCATTTCCAACAGGCATGGTACTGGCTGGGCCGGATGTTTCTAAAGCACATAGACCTTACGACTGCGTTGAGACCGTCGTATCTACCCGATGAAGTCTTGCTCTTTGTCCAAGACAACGTAGGACTCTATGAGGGGTATGTAGATTCTCTGGTCCAGGCGGGATCGTGCATAATTACCAGAGGCCACAAAAGCTCACTAGGATGCCTGCAGGAAGTTCAAGATCCCAGATTACCAGAATGGCCAGGTCTATTTGACCTCACATCGAATCTGTTATGTCGACAATGGAGATCCACGAAAGAACTCCACCTCCATTGATCTGAAGGATGTGGAGAGGTACGAATTCTACGTGCGCCTCCCATACGTGTACATGTGATTTTAGGGCGCTGATATTCATAGGGCGGCTTCTTGAAATCCTCTGCGAAAATCACTCTTGTTCCCAAACCAATCAAGCGGTCCTCGATTCAAACTCGAGCAGTATCAAGTCTCAATGGTCCTTTGAGAAGCGTAACTGCTTCACCAGCTCGGGTCGACAGTCCATACCATCTGCCAATCTCCGAGCCTTCGCCTGCGAGTACTGCTACTTGGATCTGTACCATATGTTCCTTCTCGAATCCTGTACCTTCGAACTTCGACCCACACACGGCGAACGACAGGACACCTTTGGCTCCATGTTTAGCATGTGGCATTAAGCCTACATATGCTTTGGTTATGAAGGCAGCTATATCGAGTGCTACAAACCGGCCGATACAAGCTGCTCCAGTTCCAGTGAGGGCACCAATACCACTCCGCGGGAGAACGGATGCCCCTCGACCACAATTGGATACATGGCCAGATATCATAAGAAGTAGTAGTACAGGCCAAAACGCGAAGTCACCGACTGGATCAGGGGCTTCTTTTCAATGCCCTAGATGCACTTTCTTAAATCACCCCTCGTTGCTATCTTGTGAGCTATGCGGCGCTCCACTCATATCACAAGATATTCCAACAGAACTAGATAAGCCATCCATGGGCTCAGAATCTCCAGGGCCAATACTTCAATCACTGCCTCTCCTAGGAGCCGAAAATGGCGAAAGCATCAAGCTTTCTTTCCGCGCAGGGGGCGAAAAGATTTTCTACGAACGTTTAAAGGGCTCCATGCAACAGCGGAAATGGCTTCTTCAAGGTGCACCCCCAGTTCCTACCGCCGATGAGAGAACAAGTACCGGAACTGGATCTTCAACACCACAAGGAGAGCGTGTGAAGACTGCAGGCATAGCTGGGCTGGAACAGCGGCGGCTTGACATGCGGAAGAATAATGAGCTTGTCATTGGTAATGCTTTCGAAGATCTGGAAGCTTTGATGGCGTCGGCTAAGGAGATTATCGCTCTCGCGGAGTCATTCGCATCCTCAAATGGCGTAGGAGGCGCAGAGTCCAATGCCGTTGCCAGTGCCCTTGGATTGGTAACTACGAAAGATATGTTGGGAGGAGGTACCAATTCGGAATCCCTCTATATATCCGAATTATCAAGAAACCTCGCAGAGTTTCTAACCGATGATGCTAGAGGCGTTCTCCGCAAAGCTGGCGGAATCATTAGTCTGGTCGATCTCTGGGCAGTTTTCAATCGTGCCCGTCGCGGTGTCGAACTCGTCAGTCCTGTCGACTTCGAGAAAGCTGCGCGCTTATGGGAGAAATTAAAACTTCCCGTTCGTCTGCGACAATTCAAGAGCGGCGTTCTAGTTGTGCAGTCTAGCGACCGTACGGACGAGAAGACAATCAAAACTCTTCTGTCCTGGCTCAGCGACCTTCATGTCTTCCCACCGGACAAAGATCTCGCGTGGGAATGGCAGGTGTTCGGTAGAGGCGTCACGGCCCAAGATGCGGCAGAAAGATTCGGCTGGAGCATTGGTGTTGCGGAGGAGGAACTAGAGATGGCGGAGGAGAAAGGAGCTCTATGCCGGGAAGAGGGAATAGAGGGCTTGAAGTTCTGGGAGAACTGGATTGATGACCGGCAGTTTCCCGGCCACGGAACTGCCATCACAGTTGTATAAAATGATACAAGTCCACCGATCTTGAATCTAATTATGAGTTTGAGGCCGAACGAGGGATGGGAGTCAGGAATATTGTATGAATGGAGGAAAGTCACGATACTTCGGTTCGAGTCACGAGTAACGAGAGGATTCACAGCCCAGGCCAGCTAGAATTGTATTCCCCCGTCGTACCTTCCAATCTCGCCCAAATTGGGATGGCATCGCCCTCTCTCTCTCCCTCTCCCCGTCGCATGTACCTACCTTATCCTATCACCACACACCACGTCTCATACACCCCGCGTGACTGTCTCTCTTTCATCTCTCCTCTTCTACCTGTTCTACCTCCTCCACCTCTCTACCTCTCCCTCTCTTCTCTTTCACAGAATCACCACTCAACCTCGATCAGATAGATCAACAAGTCCAGATGTTCAAACTCACCATTCAAGTCTACATCCCTCCTTCGGACCCTTCACCCACAAAGCTTCCCACGAAGCCTTTGCAAGACACTTTCACCATGTCGCGCCCTCGTCTCAGCGTGCCAAACGAGTTCTGGATATGCTGTTGCTCGTACGTGCCAGGACAGCAACACTCTGTGAGTTATTGAGTTACCTTTCCTTGCCCTAGCCACAACCCGTTTGCAACAGATGGGGTAGAGAGGGGAGCTGTTACATCGAAGAGAGAGGAGAGAATTGAGCTGATGAGGAGAGTATCTAGTGCGGGACTATGAACGCGAGGGAGAAAGTGGCGTGCGAGAAGTGTACGCATGAGAAGTGCGCGGGCTGTCAGGATTGGAGGAGGCAGGTATGACGAAGCTTATGATCTTCTCGTTCATGGAGATGCAATAAGGGTTTCGGATTCTCAAAACTGGCAGGGGTGTTACGGCGTTGGTACGGATGGGACATGCTTGTGTGAATGGTCAGAATGGAACATCCAAGCATTTGGGAAACATGATACGACGATACGACTTGACGAAGAAAAGGCTGGGAAAACAAATGGTCATAATGCTCATGGATTCGGTCGCTAGATTGCGAAAGAATGAATGGGCGGATTACATGTGCTTTGCATGATATTTTCCTGGGTAGACATACTGATATGTCTAGTGCAATGTGAGCTCCGTGGAAACCATCAAGTTTCAAGTTTCAAGTGAACTACTCCTCAATATTGCCTTTTCGATGATATCCCCTCGCAGAACAATTGTGTCGAGATTTTTCCTATCCTAATCAAAATGAATCAACAGCTCTCATACCCATCTACTGTATATACCAGGCTCTATAACTGTTGCACATTACCATACCAACTACAGTGGGGCTTAAGCACGGGAATTATGATTGATCACCTGGCAGATGATCAACTCCCGATATCTGATTGATCTCATATCACTCTTCGCAATCCATTCGCTCGCCTAAGGACACTGATCCGATGCATCATGCACGCCATACCACGGAACGGCAAGCTGCAGGCAGGTTAATTGGATTGGTACGAGGCCAGTATCGCAAACTACCTCGGCAAGCCGGCCGATCGATCTGTGATTATACCTAGGAACACAAGAAGGTCACGTCAGCTTTATTATCTGATTACCCTTTCTTTTCACCTACAGTCTGTTGTCTGACAGTAAATCGGCTTTTGAGTGACTTTTTACTGGTTGAGATATTAGTCTGATGAGGAGGTCGAGATTCGGGAGGGAAATAGATTAGGATCCTTGGAGGAATTACTACCATTCCGATTTCGGAAAGGCGTAGTAGATATTATATATTAGGAAGAGTGGGATTTTCAGTATTAAGTATCGAGTAGCGTAATAGTACTTGATCGTTCACAAAAAAAACTATTCATCGTTTTTTTGTGTTCTGTTTTGTTTTGTTTCGAGTCCCAAGGATAAAAGGGGGGGGTAGGGGTCTAAGCGAGCTCAGCCATGATCTAAGGATGCACTTACTCGGTTCAATATGAATACTGTACTGCACGACACATAACTTATTTGAACACTTGGAAATAGAAAATAGAAAGTCCATATATAGCACTCGCTGTTAATAACGTTTCATGTCACAAGCGAAACGGAATTGTGTTGTCTGGTCTTACGACGCTTTACCTGTGTTGGTACGGAGTTAGGATTACCTGGGCCCTGGAATATGTGACACAATTATTGGACCCGGTCGTGAATTCATCAAGGATCTAGGTGAGATGTGAAGGGGCTTCCGTTCCCGAAGTTTATTAGGACAATAACGATAATCGTAGTTACAAAAAAAAGTTCTGTTTGCCCAATTCAGGTACCTTGCTTACGCACCTGAAAATGAAAGGTGTTGCAGAATAAATACCAAAGCTGGTGTATTCGTGCATGCTGCCGCCGTCTTTCCCTGCACTGATGACAAGATCTGTAACGAAGATCCTACTAGGATGTTGAAAGAGATTGCAGGTATGGATGCTGCAACGCCTCTGAAGCCGTCGGCCTTTTCGTGTGATCCACAACGAGTAGGTATTCGATGAAATCTATCAGGTCCGGCGATACCTTCGGGCCTGGAAGCTGCTCAAGTTCCTGGCGCAGTGTACCTACTTTGAGAAAGGGTGTTTCCAATTTGGTATCCGGATGTATGAAGGTCGTTGACTCCAGGTGTTCCGCAACTAGGAAGTCTTCCTCGTAGTCGGGGTTGATCGGTGGATCCAGAGGTCCTATCAGGCGCCGGATCTTCGCAATGCACCATGCGTCGGTAAGCCCTTGAACCATCTTGTCTTTGGCCCCGAAAATGAGGGATGGAGATAACCAATGTGCCAACTTTTTGATTAGTCGAGGTACGTAGTGTGCAAGGAGATGTGACTAACAGTGACACCCACTGACCACACATCAGAAGAAGGCCAACAACCCAGGCCACGCCACACCTCGGGGACCCGAGTTGGAAAACTCTGGACACGGATTTTGTCGTAGCCCTCCATCATCACTATACCGATCAGCGCTGTCGGAAGATCTATCATCACGCTTACTGTTTCCTAAATCTCCAACTTTCACCACTGGCGAAGGTCCTTGAATACCAGAGAGGAAGATGTTTTTTGGGTTGATATCTGGTGCATCAGCGCTTTGTAAGAAGAAGACAAGGTGAAACGACTCACCAGTATGTATCGCACTGTATTCACTTTGAAAAAGTGCAAGAGCCGATAAAACTGATCTAACAATGACCTTGGGAAGACTCGAATTCTCTCGATATTCATCAGAAGGCACTGTTCGTAGATCATGCTCCATCCATTCAAAAACTAGACATGGATGTCCTGTGGCGGTAGCTCTGTCCTCTTCTGCAGCAACGTCGTCGGTTGGGGTGGTCAGATCGAGTAGGGCTCGAATATACTGGCAAGATGCTATGGCGGGGAGTTGGTAATTGTCGCTTTCCCGCTTTAAACATATCTTGTCAGGGCCCAACTCAGTCTTCACCACAGCACTAATCATGCATCAGCTATTATCTCAGCATGAAAGTGTAGCAAAAGGCATACAAGGCTGGTTTGATAGTAGAACAGGGCAGTATTTGGGCTTTGAAGACTGTGGTAGTCTTCAGTGCCTCTAGCAACCGATACGTTGCTCTTTGCCCCTTGAGAATTTGCCCTATTGTGAGCGCCATACGATGAAAGGGTCGGTAAAGATGATCAAGAACTTTAATCAAGATGTCGGACTATGACAGATATATTACAGAACGAAAACAGTTAGTTTAGGAGTGCCACTTCTGTATTCACAGATTTAGTGGGGGTGCCATACTTTGGTCGCACATGTAGAATAGAATATTGAATACGGGAATAGTGGCGTTGTCTTGGCAAGTAGATAAATAGACAACCTTTACACACCACTATGATCTTGATATCATAGTATTGTGTTTTCCACCCCTGTGAGACCAACAGTTAGTCAACCACTGTTACTGTATTCTTTGGATCCCGATGAAATTTGCGCTGGTCTGCGCGTGTCTCATATTGAGTCGTCGTCGTACTTCGTATAAAAATACGAAGTACATTATCGCTAAACATGTCTACTGTAACTTTAACTCATTACCGTTAATATCGCTAAATACAAGACCAAATTCAGGGTACTTGTCACCAAAACCGCCAAAACCGCCTTGAACGGAATTTAGGGGCGAGCATAAAATATGCGCAACTCTGATCAAAAGAAGGTAAACAGGTTTTTCTACTATATGTTCGGGATGATTGCATATCATGGTTTTGAAGCCGTGGGATGAACGAATTAACAATCGTTAATACGACACATATATCGCCCGCCAACCAAAAAGACCTTTCCCTCTTGAGGAGCCGAGATCGACGTGATGGTTACTATTTGAAGTCTGTCATAGGGCTACCTATTAAATTCTTATATTCAGGTGCCGCTTCGAAATCCGTGATTCATGATGAACGAGTTGGATTTCCTACTAGGGCGAGAAGATTGAATGTAAAGAAGAAACAAAAGTATCAGGTCGGTGATTGAATATATCTATTTGTACGTACTAGTGTGAACTGCTCCCGATCCCAAGCCACCCAGATATCAGTACAGCAGATATGAGGTTGAAGTTGTCAATCGCCTAACGTCCTCTCCAATCTCAGACGCCTAGCAGAGCTCCCTTCGTATCTCTCGCCAGTTGCAACCTCCAAAGATTCTGCTCTGCACAGAGAAACATCTCCCCATCCTTGCCAAAACAGAAATTGGCAACACCACCGGGAACGAGGATCCTACCAATTAGTGTCCCAGCAGGATTCCAGATCTCAACACCATCACTACAGCCAGAGTAAACATTACCGTGGACATCGCACTTAATCCCATCTGGGAAACCAACAGCTGCGAAAGAGAACAGTCTCTTGTTGGTAAGGAATGCACCACCTGATACGGTAGTGACATCGTAGGCGTAGATGGTTGCAGCCCTGCCATACATTAGAGAATCCAAGGAAAAGTAGAAACGGACATACCTCGTGGGGTCTTTACTCCCATCGCCATGAATATAGTCCGTGTCCGTAATATACATGGTCTTCTCATCCGGACTAAACGCGATCCCATTCGGTCTTCCAATTCCATCGGCAACAACCCTTAGAGCCCCGGTGTCCGGCTCATACCGATAGACCTGGCAAGGCAGCTTCGGCCGCTGTCGGAAATCTTGTTCATAGCCATAAGACGGATCCGTAAACCAGATCGCCCCGTCCCTGGCAACGACCACATCATTCACGCTATTGAAATCCCGACCGTAGAAGTTCGTCACCATAGCCTGTGGCGCCGTGCCGCGAGGCATGTAGTATATCCCACCCGTTCCTGAGACTGGAGAGCCCTGCGCGCAGAATAGAATGCCGTCTTTGTAGTTGACGCCGCCGTTTGGCATGTCGATTCCCGGAGGAGGGCGTAGCTTTGCCCATTCGACGGTATGCACATTGTTCTCGCCATTGAGGCGGTCGGTGCGGTGGAGCTTGATGCGCGAGATCAGGATCGTGGGGTAGTTCGAGGAGGATGTCGATTGGAGGAGGTTGGAGGTTGTGTATAGTTCATCGTGGATGGGGAGGAAAACGCAAGCTTCGTGGAAGAAGGGATTCTTGGATGTTGCCGAGGTAGTGAGGAGAAGGGAGTGGGTTGGAGAGGAACCAATGAGTTCGCCAAATGCATTGGTATATTGAAGGATTGTTAATTGGTCCTTGTGTGGCGGTGATGCTCTATGGGGTGTTAGTGATGGCGGGGAACTGAGGAGGATACTGACTTGGTTCTCCCACTGGCCTCTGCAGAGCAATCCACAATCTGTTGTTGTAAGCACTAACAAATCAATCACTATTGTCTGGGGAGAATACGTGAACAGTTGTAGGGACAACTGAAATATCTGCGTTGGTAATCGCTGCCATCTTTCGTTGTGAGTCGAAAGACAAAACTGACGATGCAGATTGTAGAGATGTTGTTAGACATAGGGAAACCCGCCTCAATATTAGATTGCTCTAATATAATCAACCTACATAGATATACTGTATAGAACACATGCCATATTACACGCAGAAAATCACTTACGATGATGTTCCTTACGGTTTTCAAAGTTAAAGAAGTTTGTTGAATTAAAGTCTTGTGCTAGAGGTGCAGTGAAGTGTTTATTTATTCTGCGCCTGAGGCCACCACAAGCAGTTTCGCTTCAGTGCGTGAGAATCATGTTCTACTAAACAATGACAGAAGGCAAAACATAAACAAGCTGACAAAATGGCTCTCGTGTTTGGCCTCTCTTCAGGGTCTTCGGGTTAGTAACTGTAACCGTAGTCAAGAGAAACAAATCTGCTACCAGGATTAGGGAAATCGAAGTCAGGTCAAGAGCATCATCCTGAGATATTTAGGTCCTGGTCAAGGACTTAACACCAATCTCTCCACCGGCGCAACCGGCCTCCCCATCGAAACACTCGCCATCCCATTCTCCAAATCCATCACAATACTGAAAAGCGTCGCCAAGCTCCCTTCCTCTTCCGTCTCCCTCCTACATATCGACGCCCCATCACCCATCTCCTCATCTACCAGCAGCCTCTCCACGATCTGCACACTCGGACCTTCCGCCTTCACACCATCTAGTAACTTTCTGATACGTTCCAGCCGGAACCGCGTATCCTTGAGCCAATCCGGCGCGGCTTCGACGACGCTCTTTTTATGTGCAACGATCATGTGATTCGTATGCGTGACGATGCCATCCTGGTTCATCTCCAACCGCACGATATCCTCGCTGCTACACTCGAGACCCGTGCCGCCCGTGGCGTCGGCGACGAGAATATGGCATGCGGATGCGAGACCCGAGGATTCGAGTGTCGAGATGGCGGCTGTCCGAGAGGGGGATTCCATGACAGTACGGAGAGCGAGGTGACATGGTAGGCTGGTGAACGAGACGCCCTTCGCTTTGAGTGCGTTGAGCGTGCAGCCCACGCCATGGGAGTTCAAACCGATCTTGCCGATGATACCGGCTTCAGTGATCATGTGGATACCAAGACCGGATTCTTTTAAAATCCTGAGGCAGATCATATTTGGTAGTTGGCTGTTTTTGAATCGGTTAGTGCTTGCTTGATATAAAGATAAAAAGGGGAAGTGAGGGATACGAACTCATTGTTCCAATCCCAATTCTGTGCTAGAATGCTACCACTCTCTCCCTTCCACGATAAAGCCGTGCAGCCATCGCTGAAGGCACCGAAAGCGATTTCTGTCCGTACATTAAGAGCAAGAATGTCTTCATATTGGACGCCTGCACCTTCCGCTACACCTTCCATTTCTGAGACATATTGTGGCCAGCTGTGGGATAGATATGGTTGGTATTTTAACGCGAGCTGGGTGACGGATGGCCAGTTCAGCTTAGCTACTTTTTCGAATAGATTCTGATAGAATGAGATTGAACGGTTGATTTCCAGCACGGCTGTTTTGCCATGTGCGAGGCCAATTGAATGAGGGGTGCCGGAGCAGATGATTTGGAGCATTTCTTGGATTGTAAGAGGGTGAGGGCAGCTATAAGAAATGTCTTGGTGCCTCAGGATCAACAAAGATTGTCTGCTGGAAGGTTTATATGAGAAGATCAACGAAGGGCAAGAAGTCGAAAGCCTCCTTGTCGTTGAATGGTCGATGTAGAGATCATTGCTCTAGTGTACCCCACTTCTGACTTGGATATCCCATCTCCCACTTTCGTCATCACATTCGTTGATTCTCATCAATCTTCATGTCGGAAGTATTTCTGCGCTCAAACCAGAGATAATGCCGGCCTCTCTAAGCTTTCCGGCACAGAATTGGGAAGTGAGATTGCCGGTTATCACGTGAGGGATGACAAATGGATGACTTTGGGTGAGTTGACCTGGCTCACTAAGACACGAACTTTCCCTATAAAAAACAAGAGCAGTTTCAAGTACAGTATTTTGTAAAAGGACACAATGTGTATTGGGTCGTCCTCAGAAAGTGAACGTGATGGGTTCGTCTCCCCTATCCTTCCTCGCTACGATGTTCACAACACCACCAAAATTTCTGTTTCAACCAGTGATCGCACCAGAATTGCTCGAATCCTACGATCTCCTACGAATAAACTGGAAATCACTTTTCAAAGTCTTTCACGACTCTTTGGGTATTCGCGCAAGAGTCTTCGTCGATGAGCAAAAGGCAGGCCGACTCTTCGCCCAATGTGTCTGATTGTGCCTGCAGGAAGGACGTCGGGCCACGTAGAGAATCGATTTGTATTCATGAGCATAAAAATTCTATTATTGGTATCTGGAAGCGGAATGGCTTTGTGTGGATCCCGGAGATGGTTTGAGGCTGATATGTTTCGGAGGCTGGATTTAGGACTGTGACTGAGAGGCCAGAGTCAGATCATAGAGCCGCCTATGCATGCCAGACTTCCGGATCTCCAGGAGAGATATCGCAGTACCTCTAGCCATTTAATAGCAGGCGCTGAGTCGCGGCATATGCCTCTCCACAAGCTTACTCGAGTGTGTTGAACTGCCTACTAGAAATCTTGACGCTGGAATTTAGTCTTCGTCGGCATGTTGCCTCTTGCCTTGACTATAGTGACTCGTCTTACATGTTGTGTCTGAAAGCAGTTCTTTTTTTTCAGAATCCCTCGCGTAGCGCATGCTTTTTCACTTTTGAAGCATTCCAAAAGGTAACTTCTTCGAAATCATGAATTCGTTAACCTGCAGACAGCAGTCCACCTGCTGCAATTCCTATCAAGCTGTTGATGAGTCTGCGCGTAGCAGGACTTCGAGAAGAATCTCCACCATCGCCATGTGGGAAGTGCGTCAACTTTATTTTGCCCTCTGCGCCCAGCACAAATGCACCACATGCAATCCTCGCAATCTTGACCCTCTCATTCCGTAGATCCAAAGCCAAATGACCCTTGATATATGCCACTAAAGCTTCAAAGAAGGGGGAACCACCATTCTCTTGCTTCCCAATGGTCTTGCCTCTCGCCAGCATGCGTGACAGGTCTTCCCTGGCAATATTGATATCGATCGTTTTCAAAGCTGTAGATCCACCCGGAAGATCAAATCCTATAACCACCAATATCTCCTTCACCGTGTTCCTCAACGCCCTGCTCTTCTCAATAAGATCTAAGGGTTCCCCATCTTCCCCCATGGAAATGTCTGCAAGATATCTCTCAAAGGTATCCGTGATATATTTGCTTGACAAATGCAACGCCGACGCGCGAGTATCGAACGTGGTAGCGAGATAGTCGGTGAATGTTTCCCGCAGAGACCCAGGCATCTTGCTCAGCAAGAGCGGAAAGCTTTGGAAGCCATCCGTCTCCTCCCTAACCGTAACCATTGAAGCATCCGGATAATCGCCCCGCTCATCCCGCAGCAAAATCGCCCTGTACGCCATCTTCTGGTATGTGATCGTAGCTACCACTCCTCTGTATGAAGCAAAGCTCATGGTTGTATCATCGTTGGCCATTTGTGTCTCGTCTTCTGTGCTCCACATCTCTTCCTCGGGCAGGAGTCGCCATGTAACGGTCTGCAAAGCTCCGACGCGCGCGAGGACGTCGTCTTCTGGTGCTAGGCCGACTCGCACGCCGCGTAGCACATCACCGGCAAGGATGTCGCGGAATCGCTTTGCGTGTTGGCGCAGGATTGTATTGTTGAAGGGGACGTTACTGCCTGTGTATAGCGGGGAGAGTCGATGGAGGGAGAATGTGGTATTATATAGGGGATACATTTGCGAAGGGTCTTCAGGGGCCATAACTGAGAAGAGCTGACAAAACAGCTGGGGAGAGGTGTGTAGAGTGCCGGTTTGTGTAGCTACAGCTTCGACTGTGCTCCCGATATTAGAAATTGGCCGGTCTGGACGAGGCAAGAGGTTCGTGACAATATCGCGTCGCGGGGTGCTAAATGTACCGCGTTTTGGACGCGCCTAGCGCGATGCTTCCAGCTCAAAGGACAATCAAAGCTTAGGAATCATGATGAATGCCGACCAAGTACCTGCAAATATCTAGACATCTCATAAAAGAACAATGGGCGAAGGGTGTTGGTTGGGGATCGAGGTGGAAACCAAGGTCTACTGTAAAGATCTCGCTTACAGTACTGTAGTCTCTAAACTAAATTTCAACCTCACATCAGGCTTTTACTGTACCGGTGAACCGGATAGTTGCTCTCACAAGTCCTGGAATAAAATATCACTTCTTCATTTAATAGTGTTGCATTTGAATGCTACAAATCAATCCATTCCAACATATCCTGCTTCGGAAGAAATGCATTTTTGCCTTTCCGGAACATCTGCCGGAGAACTGGAACATAAAGTCGGTATGGTGTATGGTGGCTCATTAGGGACACGAGTCTCACCACCCCATTTTGCGATTTTGCATTTTCGCGAAAACGCATTTTGGTATAATTGCTATACAAATCACTTATTATACTAATACATATAGGTTCAGAACAGTTATACTATAGAAATAATCAAAGTAATAATAGATTATTACGTTCTTATAGCTTTGAATTAAAGCTCTCCTCGATTCTAGCGTACAAATAAGCAATAGCTAATATT
>QYAL01000126.1:5868-58314 GCA_003988805.1 Ploettnerulaceae sp. D365
CCAAGCGTAGCTTTAGGTCCAAATACAACAAGTCCTATTAGTCTCCTGCCTCCCTGCAAGAGCATGCTTCTTCCCGTATCACCCTGGAGCCAGCCGTAGCAAGCATCGCATGTGCACGAAGCCCCAAGGGCAAAGGGTAAGCGCAGGTCACGAGACCAAGCATCGTAGCGGGTACAACCCGTAACAGGTTTTGAATCGAGTATATTAAAAGTCTCTAAGATCGCATAAGGTAGGCGCATGGGATAGGCGTAAAGAGCCTCCGGCTCCTATGCGATAAGGGTCCGATTCCCATCCTTTAGGGGTACGTCTCGCTTATAAGTCTAGCGCCAGTATAGCGTCTATATACACCCATTATCCTTTTAAGAAGAAATCAGAGGCTTTCTTAGAAAGGCAGAGATTAGTTTTTTATAATTAATCGATAAAAGCTTTGAATTACAACACCCTATCTCTTAGACCCTTATACTCTGATACTTTTGCTCGGTATTATCTAAAGTTTTTATTTTTTAATTATAATTTTAGGCGGGTTGTGGTGTTAGACCAGCTGTTTTCGGCGGGTTTGGTCGCTGTTTTACGCGGGCTCGAACCCCCAGGGCTCGTCACGTGGGCGCATCGGGCGGACCAGGGCGGCTGGCGGCTAATCGTCGCAGCCTCCAACCTCGACGTCTTGTATTTCTCGGATCCCCGTTCTCGATTCTCTGCCTTCACGCACCCCCGTTTTGGGGTGGCCTTTTTAGTCGGTCATCATGGCACTGCCCATCGTTCGTGCTCACATACATACCCTCCTCATCCCCATCCCTATCGCCCTTCTCTCACCTCCTCATGTCTACATTCTGCACTCAGCTCCCCCACCACAAGTCCGAACGATCCTCCCTTCAAGATGGTCGCCAGGAACTATGCCACTGTCAATCTGCGACTGCCTTCAACCTCGCAGCCGAATCTCGCACGCCTCAATGATCGTGTCGAACGTCGGCGTCCTAAACCGAAGATCCAACCACGCCCTCCCGAATATTACCAAAATCTAATCGACCAACATAACGAGACGACCGTCAAGCGCAACTATGCCGATAGCACGAAATACAACCTTCAGGACATCATCGACAAGTTCGGCAGGTGAGAGAGCAAATACTTGATCCACGACCCACGACGTGAAGTACGTAGTTGGTCTGACTTTGAAGCTAGGTTCTGTGCACATCTACCCAACAGTCCACTCTGGCGCACGATAATCCGGAATTGTTCTAAAGGGATCACGATAGCGTTCCTCGTCCACATCTGCGAGGTTGATCGAGTGAAGAAGAGGAGTACGGTCCACCAATATTATCTGCGGTTCAAGATGCTCTTTAATCGAGAGAACGGCCGCCACATGGATACCAATGATGCCAAAGAGGCTCTCGCGGTAGAGGCCCCCCCATCATCGCATCATTATCCTAAAGGATGCTAACATTTGTTTAGTACATCTATGGCCCCTTGACAAGGCACTTCGATCTCGATATCACGGTCAAGGAGAAGCCTGTCCTTGGTGTCGACGACCTCTTGCTCTTGCTTAACCACCACTGGGCACGCGACACTTCTACCTTCCCTACGGAGCGACATCGCTTGCAGTTTGCACTAATCCTGCTTCTCCTCTTCGCCACCGGGTGCCGGCCCGCAGAGCTGGTTGATGCAAAGAAGAAGAAGAAGGAGAGGAAGAAAAAGAAGCGGCGGTTGCCCGCCCTTGAGGACGAGGACACCGGCGCTGATGATAACGGCTTTGAAGATGCTGAAGTTGGCGCTGATGCCGACTTTGGCTTCGATGATCACGATAGCGCTGTTGCTGACTTGAGCTCCGAGAACGATAGTAATAGCTTTGGTGATGGTGTTGTTGTAGGTGACGTTGAAACGGAACTCAGACAATTCGACGCGCTCTGCTACGAAGACGTCCGCCTCCTGATGGTGCGAAACCCTGTAGCTGGAGAGCGGGATGTGCTTGCGATGGAGCTCAAGCTAGCCCACCACAAGGGAGCCAAGAGACGCCCAAAGCCGTGAGTTGACGAATCCATTCCCTACCATATGTGTTCCGAAGGCGAACTGACAGACTATGGCAGCACGATATTCTTCTTCACTGAAGTAGACGACCCTATCTTCTGTCCGATCACCCACCTTGTCTCCCTGGCTGTCGCAGATAAGGCTTTCGAGGCACCTAGCCTGACTACAGTGGAGCGGGTGTTTGAGCACAAGGTGCAGGGCCCGGTTTTGTCTACGCCACTATCCTGGAAGAAAGAAATGCTCAAGACTCCAATTTTCCGTCAGGATAAGAAGCTAGCTGACGATGTAGTTACCTCTCCAACGCTCGCCCTCACCTACTCCCAATTCAGGGACTCCTTAAACCGTCTAGGGCTTGCGGCGGGCTTCCTAGAAAAGCTGACCAGCTATTGCTTCCGTCGTGGGACAGCCAACGTTGTTGATCGTAAGTATTCCGTGAAATCACAAGTATAGACCACTCTGCTAATAGAGCCTTTCTTCTGTGTCTAGGTACTGCCACGGATGCGGTTCGAGATCAGGTTATGCGCCACAACCCGAACTCAGCGGTGTATAACGGAGCCTACATCAATGAGAGGGTGCCGTTCGACGTCCTGTCTGCTGTCCTCGAGCGACCCTCTGCAGATGGCGTCCTACGGATGCTTACTCACATGAGCCTCATGCGTGATCCTCGCGCTCCAGTTCACGTGCCGGACGACGTTCTTGCAGCGCTTCCCCCAGACCCAAGCATCGTCGATCTCGAGCAGCAGCGGGCTCAGCTAAAAGCTGGGGCGTATAGAATCCAGGGAACGGGGGTCGAGGCGGAAGTTCGACGTCTTACCGCGGAGATCGGTATTGCCCGGACTCGGCGGCGAAATATCATCTCTGAGGAGTACCGGGCCGACTACTTCCGCCGTCGTCCAGTAGAAGATATCGAGAGGCAGAATAGTGGACAGCAGGAAGAGGAGTACATCGAACCCGTGGTTGAATATCAGATCCCCGAACGGGCGCAGCTGGCCGAAGTTATCTGCACTCATATCGCGGGTATTACCCCGCAGGAGATTGTCGCGCGCCGGATTCACTCTGCCGGTCTCATGGTTGCCCTCTGCGGCCGCCGCGAAGTGCCTCGACGTTACCGACTCCGTTTTACTCTCCCGCAGCCACCTCTTGTCAAGGAGGTGTCCCCCGACCCTGAGCCATTCCCTCTTGTCCTTGATAATAAGCAGTGCCCTATCTGTATTGGCGACGAATCGAAGAGCTATGAGGAGCGAATGGCCTCTTTTTGCCGCCCTGCAAAGATGATGGACCACGTTGAACACATTCACCTTAAAGGAAGAAACCCGCAGGCCAAGATAGAGTGTTATCACCCAGCGTGCAAGACTCAGGGGCTTGTTCTAGAACACTTGGAACATTTCAAAAACCATGTGGAAACCGTGCACGGCGTTAAGCTTCGCGAACCAAGGTTTGTGCGTTCAACCAAATAAATGCGTTCTACTTTATAAATATCTCCTATTATTTATGTTTGCTATGTCAAAGAAGTCACTCTCGTGGGAGGAGTTCACTGTAGTGCCTGGAAAGGTAGGTAGCGGAATAAAAAAGATTGGTGGCAGAAACCCAGAGCTGTTCGCATCGTAATCCTGAGGCCCTACACTATGCTACTCATGTTGAGCGCAATCGCCTCAAAGGAAGAGATCCGCAAGCTACGATGGAGTAATGTCGCCTAAGGTAAGAGTCCCAAGGGTTTGTTTTCGAGCACTGTAGCATTTCAAAGGTTGTGTGCAGATTGTGCACAGCATTAAGCTTCGGGAACCAGGGTTTGTGCGTCCGTTAAAATAGACTGCGTTCCACTTCATATAGATTATCAAATTGCTATTCTACCTGTCTTGTTTCTTTTTGGCGTGATAGTGACTTGTGCTATGTTTAGAGGCGAGATGCAAGTTATCCTGGACAAAATAAAGTAAGCGAGGCGGAAAAAGGGGTCATGTCACGTTTACCTGACCAGTCGTGCGATTAACTTGAACATCAATGCAAGGACAAGCATTGGCTTGTTATTCTAGGATCTCGCAGAAACTTGAATCTCTCCTCTGATGACGCAAAAAAAGAGGAAGAAAACTCCAGCCCACCTTCCTCGACCTTCCCCCTCTCCGAACGTTCCCCAGGCTTTGTAACGAATCTGAGCAGCCATTTTCTACAATAATATTTGCAAGACTCAAAGAAAGTTATATCCAGAATTATACAGGGCCGGATCGAGGTAAGAGTGAATACTCGTTCAATCCGCACCCGGGAACGGTTGCCTATCCTCGTCGTGGCTGCAAGTGGCTGTACAAGGCTGCGCCACGACCCACAGAGCCTTACCCCACGCTCGCCAGCCTCGAGTATAAGTAAGCTTCCCTTGTCCCCTAACATTGACCTCCACTTACCCTCTTCAACGTAACAATCGACTATACGTTCCTGCTCGTCTATTAACTCCTTCACGATGAGCTACTCTTACCTAAACTGCAACCAAATGTTTGTCCCGTTTTCTAGGCTCCCTCTTGAAATTCGGCAACAGATCTGGAAAGCTTCGTTCTCGGACGTTATTCAGGTCCGGCTTGAGCTCCGTAAAGTTCATGTCTCTGCAATCTCAGTCCAACAAATACGGGAGCTTTGCGTCTTTTCTTATGACAACAACGACCTATCCGCTCTTCTTGCCTGCAAAGAAGCTCATGATGTTTATAGACGCTTAGTCGAACGCATTATTCTGTTAGATGGACGCCAGGAACTTGTTAACTACGTTAGAGCCACTGGACTTCGTCCTTCCGCTGTGCGAGATCTATGGGAGGCCATCAACAAGTTTATCATGAGCCAGTTTCCAGGCAGACCTACAGAGATTCAGTGGACATTGGCGCACTCTACAGAAGAAGGCGCCATAGATAACGTTAAAAAGTAGAGTACCATCCGTTAAACACAGAAATCAAACTAAGAGTGCTTAAGGAGGACCTCCGAAGCAAAGTGGCATCGAACGGTTCCAAGCCGGAAACCTATGGTACGCCAGCCGCAGAAATCACATAATAATTTGCGAACAACACAACCTACGCCTCGCCTTCAAGTTCCAGATAAAAGGAAAATATAATCTCGTCTGCAAAAGATTGATGACCTGTGCGTGGACCGTGGACCACCACCGATATGGATCTGGTATGCTAAGCGAGAATATCAGAGGAAGAAGAGGAGGAGAAATTTGTTAAGAATCACCGTAGTGTTAAGAATCACCGTGCGGTGGAATTTACCGTGCGGAGGGGCCACCGGTCCACCGTGCGGATTACTCCACTGTACGGTCAAAACTACTGTACGGATAAGTTCGCGTACGTAGGGATCCAACGTACGTAGGATTCTGGCGTGCGCGGAGTTTCAGCATACGAACACAGGAAGGGTCACGTGTTAGTTGGCGAGGAAAACAGCCGCTTAGTCACCGGAAGGTTGTTTAAAAAGAGTATTCTATCAGACGGCTAGATAGGCCTTTGTTTCGGCTTTGTCACGTGATAGGGAAGTTCGACGAGTTCGACGGTCGAACTTGTCGAACTCATAGCAGGGAGATTCTATATAGTCTGGGTCGTCACCCATTAGATAGGAGCTTCGTGCTCAACTTGATATTTGAACTTGATTGCATTGTTATTCATACGCTTGACTACACTGTAATACGTGATAACCGCATACTTTTGATAAGCAATAGAAACCTCACGAGACTTCAGTAGCCTCTCACGTGGAGAGATATTTTAGAATCGTAACAAAATTGTAACTCATGCACCCTAAAATCGCTGTTCATCATGTGTTCCGTCCATAGTTGTGGTGGGCGGAGGGTATCTCTCGCAAGAGAGGGGGGGACACAAAGAGGCAGAGGAGGGGGGGGGGACAAAGAAAGAGGAATGGAAGGTGGGAATGTGGGATAGATCTCCAATACAGCTATTGTTGTATTTCCCCATCAACAATCTTTAAGGACGAGTCCCCGGAGGCCGGTCCCCCTCCTCCAATTTTCCCTCTCGTCTGTGGCAAGACTCAGTGTTTGTTCTGTATTGGAGATGAATCAAAGAGCTATGACGAGCGGATGGGCTCTTATTGCCGCCCTGCGAAGATGATGGATCATGTTGAACGCAATCATCTTCGGGGAAGATATCCGAAGGCCAAGATAGAATGCTGTCACCCGACGTGTAAGTCTCAGGGACTTGTTCTCGAACACGTGGAGCACTTCAAAGCCCACGTTCAGATCATTCACGGCATCAAGCTTCGGGAACCAAGGTTTGTGCGGTAGATAAAATAGATTGCGTTCCTTTTTATACATAGATCATCAAATTACCATCCATATCCAATACCACTCCATTCTTTTTAGCCTTGTGGTGACTTTATCAATGCTGCAAAAGGGTGTTGCACTCGTTTTATGAGAATGAGTGTGAGGCGTTCGCCATATGTGCGGTCGGTTGAGTTCAAGATGCTAGAGATAGCTTTCTGGCAGCCTTTGGTGCCTGAGGACGTAACATTATCTTCGCGTCTTTCTAGCATCGCGTCCCAGTCCTCTCGCGCTTTATCGTTGACACTTCTGCCTTGCGCGTCAAAAGGCAAGAAAGTGCGAGTTACTTGGTTCGATTGGCAATCCACCGCAACTTTCGACCTTCACATCCAAAGCATCGACCGTCCCTCATCTGTTGCACCGACCAAGAAATCTAGGTCGCCAGCTTAAACAGTAGGAGTTATCCTTTTAGCTATGGGCACCGGATCGAAGTTCTCTACAAGAGGCATTCTTATGGATGGGCTAGAATCAAAGACATCATTTCTATTCCTTGAGTATGTCCCCAACCAAAGAAGCCACTGTCGGGCCACCTACTGTCTGCAACTACAATCAACCGGCCGGCCGAATATTGTGTCTCGCTTCCGTCTCAACCTGAAGGACACCTCGGGTCGGCATTACGGTAAGTTATAGTCCTTCCCATTTGAGCAAACTTGTGGAGAGTTACTGATCCTGATTCATCCCGTAGATCCGAATCAATACTATCACGTCTCATGTATCGAACGTATCTTTGGTGACCTCTCGACACTACTTAAGAGTGGTAACTTGAAGATGGACGGACGATTTCACGTGGCAATCGAGGACTGGTTTAATCATGAAGGATGTACGTTCGACATTAATTGCTATGAAGATTATACGAGAGAGCACAAGGCGTGGGTAACTGAGTCGAGCACTAAGGAAATTGAGCATCAGCTCAGTCACCCCAAGAGTGAGGGCGAATGTGAGCAATGCAGATCATGGCCTGTACCTAGCGAACCGAAGAGGACCGACTTCTTTCCCGAAGAGCCTAGCACTTGTTTATTGAGTGAGGTACTTTCGCGCGTGCCGTATTGATGGATTGCCTGTGATGGGGAGCCACGCTAATTCAGAAATTATTATGTCAAGCAAGCGGTCCGATCGCTTGACGCCAGGACACCTCCTATTGATCAACGCCATCTTGACGCTCCCCGAGCTGCGGCGTGAGGAAGGACCGGCTCCCGTCGAATTAGCTCCGGTACCCGGTGAGGATGTGTGTATATGCTTTGAATTTCAAATTTTCCCGCAAGTCGCATCGTGAAGTTGAAAAAGCCTTGGTGGGTGAAGCCATAACCCTGCAAAAACAAATAGCAGAATCACGGAAGGAAGAGAACTATATAGGTTGGGTCTCTGCAAGCTTTAGCGCCTTCTCTAATCTTTCAAGTTTGTAACCCATATCAGTCCTAAAACTTGACCTTGCATAGCTTTCAGATGCAAGCTCCGATAGCTCTATGTTACATCAGAGAGCGTTCCGATATACTCTGGATAAATCGCCTTGACAGGGCCTACCTCTCCCAAGAATTGCCTTTCAACAACCGGATACGTTCTCTTACGAGTTCATCCAATTATCTCGACTGCATCCATCCATCATTCACTTGACCAATTTACCCATCTTTCCCTTGTGCAAACCTTCATTGCATGCTTTGCTACATACATGTTGTAACAAGCCTGATAATTTAGTGAATACTGTATCACATTCTGGACAGCGAAACAGATAGACAGTGTCCTCATAATCGGACTTTAGATCTCGACGATTCAATAGTCTATCCCGAAAATCCTCATCCAGAAATACCTTCCACAGAGTTATTCACTGTGCAGAATATTTTGCCGTACAGCTGAATTATCCTCTTACTGTACAGACTATTTAGCCGTACGGATGAATTGTTCTCATACTGTACAGAACGATTCACTTTACAGTTTAATTCACCGTACAGTTTATTTCACTGTACGGTGAATTGACCGTGTAGGATGGCCCATTGACTCAACACCTGACCCACATAGGTGGCTCAACCGGTGGCACTGTGGACCTCTTGGACCACTCATACACACTTATGATCCAGCCTGCCTCCCACCTAAACCCACAACGAAAGTCTGCTTTCATTTCCACGACAAAAAAAGGCAGATAGGGCAAGGAGGAAGACAAAATTGAACGGTTTGCTCAAACCTATAAACTGCCCCTCTATCAAAGAGAAGGCGACTTCTAGCTGTTTGACCAGGTTTCAATGCGGTCTCGGGATCTAAGAGCTATTAGAGGAGGTGTGAGAAATAGACCCTGAGATCGCTGTTCTACTCAAGCCGATATCGCGATATCGTTGTAGAATTTGAAGAAATGATAGATTGAAGACGTGGACAATTTCGTTCGCAATCGGGAAAGAATCCTATTTTTAGACAAGGAAGTAAGTGAAAAGGTACCTACTAGAACATCGGTACGTGTAAAATAAAAGGTGCCTATTGGAAATGGTACCTACATAATAGAAGGTACCTCCCTAGAAAGAGGCACCTTTTCACAAGTGTGCCCCCCAAAACAAAGGTACCTATGTTGGTAACGGTTCTGACAAAGTGTCAGACCCAGCCGCTCGGTTCTGAAAAAGTGCCGAACCCGAGATTTGTCGGTTCTGAAGGTCATTTTAAAGAAAGATATTGTTGGCCATATCCCAAGTCCAGACGGCGAGATGGAAGGCAACCCATAGGGATAACGCGCAGGGGTAACTTCGCTTAAATACAAGGTGAAGCCGAACCTATGATTATGAACGGCTCCATGGTAAGGATAAGTTAGTATTCTAGTATATATGTGGTTCCCGAAGAACGATTCTAGAAGCCATGTACTTCTGGGTGCTATTTGATACTAAAGCAGCTCTTCCAAGCGGCATTTTCTTCTAGGAACTATCTCCTGGGAGAACGTAGCTTCCCAAAGCATGCTTCTAAGAGCCAGTCATGCTTGGAAACCTTCTTCTAGAAGATCTCTCCTACAAACCATACGTTCCTCAAACATTGCTCCTAGATATGCAAATCTCCTTGAAGAATTCTTCTACGCGCTCTCCTCTCCCCAGAATTCTCTTTCAACCAATCTAGACTCTACCTATGTTACGTGACCTATTATTACCAATGGTTGTTTCTTAGACATTCATTGACGCGGGCCGAGTTAAACTCAAAGTTGCTTCAAGTACCTAGTAAATTATATACTGTACTGACTTACATACCGAATTTCTGAGAAGTGAGTTAGAATCGCGAAATGAAGAAAGTCCGAGCCGAGGCACCAATGGGGATTTTCCGACCCCACCGCTTTTTTCGGCTCTCTCCCAATCACTTGGCTCTCGTGCCGGTTTCAAGTTTGAAGTTCCGCGCTTTTAATCACCGATGACCGATCATCTTACCGCCGCTACTCCAAATATGTGATTATCCCTCTGTTAGCGACCATGTATCAAATCTAAGGCGGTATGAAGGAAAATCCAGCCGAATTTGCCGGCAAGGACATAAAAGCGCTCACGGTATCGCTTTCTCAATAGTTGTGAACAAATCAATTCCCTTAACGTCTTGCCACTGCTATCACTCTCACATCCAACAACGAGACCACTGCGTCCTCGCTATGCATCTCTTTAATAACCGCCTTATCTGGCTACTCGCGAGTCTCGCTCCTGCATACGCTACTGGCAGCACCACTCCATTGTGCCCTCCACAGCCTGCGACCAACGAGCAGCAGAGGGCAATATTCGATGATTGGGTTCAGGTCTTCTTTATTGAAAAGGATATCAGCAAGGCATTCCTCACACATGTCAGCGAAGACTACATCCAACACAACCCCAGGGCTCTCAGCGGGCGTCAACACGCTATCGATGGCTTGACATCGCTCATGCCCAAGGTGCAACTAACGATTGTAAATCGAGCATTTGAGAACAATGTTGGCTGGGTGCATCACCAGGCAGACTTTCCAGGGCGTAATCTAACGGGAATCGTCGACTTGTGGAGGATGGATGGGACGTGTATCGTGGAACATTGGGATGTCATTCAGACTGTGCCTTCGGATTCTCAGAACCCTTTGGCAATGTTCAGTCCTCGAACGGAGGAGAAACATGATGAGCTCTAAGGAATGTTTATTGTGGCTTAGAGCTGAGGGATTGACAAAGCCTTTGTTCTGGAAGGTTGAAACTGTTCTAGGCGTCTTATTCCTCGGCAAGGGCTATATCGTCAGATTCTTAAACCTCGAAGCGACTGTCCAAATTCTACGAAGTTAAAATGGTAGAGAATCACGTGCTCGACAACAAAATCTCAATTCATAACGTCCGTCCCTCCGTGCCGAAAAAAAGTTGGAGATTGGAAGAAGAAGTGATAGTAGCATGCTTTATTGTAGAAGCTGGCGGTCTAGGTGTTCTTATATAGACAAGAGACTGTAGCTGCCTAGGATAGGCAGCCGCACGTGATCATGGATCCAACAAAAAAGCCGGTGTGCCGAAAAAAAATGATAGGTACTTGGACTTTAAAGTATTTTAAAATGTATGCACACATTTATATCTCTTAAAATGTCTTCAAAGTTATGTTCAATAGCTATTTCTAAACACCCCAAAACCCTTATACTAAAAATAAATATGTATATCGTTGCTCGTTGCCACGTTCGATTACAAGACTAGAATGCACGGACACTTTGACTTGCATATTAAACAAGAGCCTACAAACCGAGCGACGACCACGTAGCGGGAACGAAAGGGAGTCTGCTAAAGCCCTTTATGTACTGTGTGCTGCACACATCTTGACGCAGGATTTGGATATACGCATCACCTGTTATGGAGAGTTATAGCACAGAGCATGTAATTAGAGGGATAATCCACCCCTTGGACGTGAGATAAAGCTACGGTGCCTCCACGAAGATGGGAGCCCAAATCGGCACCCAGACGATAGCGCATCTATTTCGAAAGCTCTAAACAGAAGGATTCAACATTTTGCCGGTGCCTGTTCGGGCAAACACACTTGTTAGAAAGAGACAGAAGCTTGAATAGGCTTCTCCAATTATAGAATCTCCTGCGGTATGCAATGCCCCACTGTCCCTTCTTCTTGATGGCCATCACTATTCTGCTGGTGGCTCATTCTTCGCCCCCCCCCAGTTCTTCCCAACTTTCTCGAATTCTTCTCTCCTCAACTCCAACTCTCTTTGATCTCCATCTACACGTTCGGATTCGGTCGCGACATCAACATCAACCCCTCTCAAGGTATCCCAAATGTCAATCTCTTCGTCCAGGCCATTCACTTGCGCTCCGAATGGGCATCCTCCGGAGTCTCTTTAAAGACGACAACAATCTACCTCCTGCACTACGAAATTCACCCTCAGGTATTGCTTCAAACCCTCTGAGAAAGGAATACCTCTCCTCCCGGTCCTCTGACAACAAATAAGGAAACATAGCCGGGACTATTGAAGCTCCCGTCCACAATATCTGATTAGTACATTCCCAAAAGTCAAGGTCAGTTATCCATTTGTCCCAGTTATACTTCTCGTTGATGTGTTTCAACCGCAGATCAAGAGCCACAAGTCGATCAAGCACAACATCCAAGCTGCGTGTCTTGAAATGTTCCTTGATATAGTTGATAGTGGGGGCCAAGGCATCGTAAGGCGCGTCTGTTGCATTATGCAGGCTGCTGGCAACGATCCAGCGGGCCAGAGGGTGATATCGATGCTGGAGCAACTATTATTGTTAATGGATATCTTCATGAAGTGTTTCTTGCTAACCTTCTCGACCTCAATATAGAGATCCTTTGTCCGAGGACGATCTTTGAACGTGAGCCGAAGACTATCGCGTACTGTGCATACAGCATAGAGCAAGGATTCTACGGAGATGGCCTTGCTATTGTGTCCAAAGGCACATCTCACGAAGTCGAGCAGGGTGATCCGGAAGACAGCACGACAAACAGTCGCATTGAATTGGTTCGCTATCTCGAGAGGTTTCCCAGTAAGTGGCGGATCCCAACTCCAGTCCCAAGGGACAAAGTATCCTGGTGGAAATCGAAGCACTCGCCAAATCGCATTGGCCTTGACTTCGTCTATGAGGGAGAGGTCGACACTTTGCTCGTCGGAGGGCATCTGACATTCGTGACAGAGTGCGAGGAGGGTGTCGAGATCCGGTCTTGCGTGTATCAGTTCAAGCAAGTCTGCTTCTTCTTTGAACGGAATAAACGAGCAGATCGCTTTGACTTTGCGGGCGTCTGTTGTGCTTCTAAACATCTGCTGAGCCTTTGTCTCCCATTGAAGATCAATTTTACTCTGGCGAGAATTTCCTGACCCCATGTCAACGGCGGTCTTGCGAACAAAGAGTGACGAGGACAATTCAGGCTTCTGTTAAACGCCCTTGAGGAAGGTAGTCACTGGATTCAAGATGAAGGTGATGAAAGCGAAGAAGACGAGCGATGGTGATGCTGCTGATATTGAAGTTATGGAGGCAACAATGGAGGCCAGGTGAATGAGAAGGGAAGGAGACAGTGATACTTATACCTCGGTGCCCATCAATCCTTTGAGAAGCCTCCGGGCGGGCATCCCGCATATTGGAAGGAGAATTCGACGACTGGGCTGTGTATGCTGCAGAAATTTCTATTGCCTCTGCTGAGAGATCTTTTTCGTCCAAGATGCGGCCTGTGACCCATATGTGCTGCCGTGTCTCGCGGAAGTTGCGGCTGCAGAAGCACCGCCTTCCGTCAATGAAGTTATTCCAGGGGCACCTCCTCGTACTTCTTTTCACCGTTCGCTCACCGAGGCCTGGTCAGGGCTGTGATAATATTGAAGCAATTGTACATATTCAAATCTGCCTTGGCCTAGGGTCGAACATCAGAAGACAGCCAGGCCAGCAAACTTGCGTCACAATGAGGGACTTAAGCATGCAAATCAACGAATTAGGCGGAGAACATGCGTCACTCGTGTCATGTAAAGAAGCAGTTGAACAGTTCTGTTTCCACATTTGAGTCAAGCGCTGTTGGTAGGTCAGTTACATTTTTCAGCGCCAAGAATCTTGAGCGATGAGTTGCCGAGCTACGTCGTTACTGGTCTATTCACACGGCCATCAATCTGTTGCTACGAAATTGGCAACGGAAACTTCCTTGTGTTTTTGGCAAGCTACGACACGAATAGAATAAGCATATCTTGTGGGACTTCAGTCTCAAGTGTAATGCCTCATGGTAGAGATCTCGGTCAATGGCAAGACGAAACGCTCGTGGCACTACGTCAAAAAGTAGGGCCGGCTGTTATTCCCATATCACATACTCATGGGCTGCGGGGAAGGATGTAAAGGAGCGCAATATCGAACCCTGCTGACTTGTGACAGTCTAGTAGAGAAATCTATTATATCCAAGAAACGGGTGGCTCTTTAGTGAGACGGAACCTTCAACGCTACAAGATAACAAATCTATATTTAGAAGAGAAATATCGATGTTTAACCATGTAGATAGCATGTCCGGTTGTGCCAATTAATGTGCAGTGTAGAAGAGATGAATATATAGCTTCTGCCTATATCTACGGAGCCTCCGTTAAGCGAGGTTGAAAAGGGGGGCAGGTGTCACGACAATATCTAATCCAGCGATGAGGGAACTTGGTTTACGGAGAAGGCCTTTGTGCCTAGCCTTAATTTTCGGTTTCAATTATTCTATCTTACTCTGGGTGCCCCGTTCTTGACAGTGCCTGTGATACCCGGATTCTCGTCTCAGGCGCTTAAGCGAGGCTTAAAATGGGGTCGTCGATTACGGGCCACACAACGATGCGTATGCACGGGTACAAAGACTATGAAGCTACACCTGAAACTTGCATGAGGTTCACTTATTCCAGGTGGGAGTTAGGCAGAATCTCTCAGGAGCCCCGCGGCCATTCCGATGGTAAATGTTGCAGATATGCTCATCATTCTAAATGTCAGGCGATCTCGGGGATGGTCTGCCATGAATGAGAGGAGCTGTACGCCGTTGGTCCTCCAATTAATGCATTGCCTCGAAGGTTTTAACCAACTGCATATACGAACGTGTATCAAGGGGTTGTTATATCTGTCTCGAAGAGGCTGACAGAGGAGCGACCAAGGCATTCTGGCCAAAGACCAAATAATCTTCCGTGGTTACCCTCCTTCCCATTGCGGAATTAATGCTTGGTGATCAAGGAAATGTATCGTGTGGGATTCTTCAGCTCCTTTACATCCTTGGACCGCTCCATAGTGGAGAAAGACAGCTCATACACTCGTGTCCAGGCTGTATTCCAAGCGCGGAAGGGAGATGCCGACAAAGACGCATGAAAAATACCTTCTGTTATTGGGCTATCACAAGCCAGTCTGCCTTGGTATTTAGCCCCTTTTGCGCGCATTTGCCTCTGTTGATAGGAGGGGTAGCAGCTTAGGCTTGTGTATTGTGGGTGGGGAGTGGATTAAAGAGGGCGGTTTAGAAAGGAGTGTAGTTGATTCCCAAGGCAGACATCCTTGGGCATGGGCTTTGGCAGCATAAAAGGAGGGCTAAGTCCTACTGAGGCTTCATCATCTCCTCCTCCGTCTCCTTTGGTCTTCTATATTTATTACGAGTCTACTAGGTAGTATGGCTTCCTCTACCCCACATGAAATGAGTACGCTCATTGGGGGACCTCCACCAGGAAATGTCACAGTAATATCAATTCACAAGAATCTATGTAGATTTGAAGCTGACTTGATAGGATTTGGCAGCTGCAGCTGCAGCTAGAGCGACAGAAGCAGAAAAAGAAACAGAATTAGCGGTAGAGCCAACCGTTGATCCCTCTGCAGCAACCGTGTATGAAAATAGCATTGCCTTCGTCCTAGTTGAATAGGCTGACTGTCTCCAGGACTGCGCTTCAAGATCTCTCCCAGGAAATAGGTCGAAGCAGAGAGACTGATCTCGCAGCTGATCCTGTTAGTTATCTATTATAACCCACTGGTACAGCGCTAACATTGCCTAGAATTCTTTATCCATTATTGGCGAACCGATTGAGATCACTCATCTAAGAGGTTAGTACTCATCCTATATTTGCCCATTCCTTATTAATGTATTGTAGTCTTGCTAGCACAATATCGCAGAAAGCTATGGGAACCCTCTTTTTGGTCAGCTTCGGAGCGTGACGTAATCGAGCTCCGATGTAATACAATAGCTATTGCAATAGGTAAGTACTGTTGCGCCCTATATGCCTTTCCTTATCTCACGTCCTGTACAGAATACATGGAAAAACAGGAGACAAAAAAGAAAGAGGTGCAAAGTGAGCTACCTACGCCCTCGATTATCCTTGCAGACTTATCTAAACGTGTTCTAGACGAGAAAAATTGGGTTAAAGCAGAGAGTCGAAGGCTACATGGTTTGTTTTTAGCTGATCAGGCTTTCAAACGTCATTAAAACTGACTTGTATCTAGACAGGATAATTTGGCTCCAGGCAGACAAAAGTATCTTGCAAGGTAACCTGTTCTCTTCATCCGGAGTAAAACTTCGTTCCCTAATCAGCTCTATAGATATTGAGAATCAGATACGGGCGACAAATAAGGAATTGGAAAGCGCGAATGCAGAATTATTCAGTAGGTTTCATTATCTTAGAAGGATTTGTCTAAGTTAATTAAGCGAGCCAGAAGCATTATCAGACGACTGCAATTCGGGTAGAAAGGGAGAATTACGATTTAAGGATGGAAAATAGACGCCTTCAAGCTGAGATTGATGGCACTCAGAGTTTGACAGAGTCAGATGGAGAAGAGCCGGGCCGTAAAAGGAGCAGAAACGGAACAGAATCAGATGCAGAGGGTCAGCCGGAAAAGCGGGCCAGAGTTTAGAGATATTACGATCGCAGGACTGGCATATATAAAGCCTGGGCCATAGGCTCAGACAGCCGTTACGCTGACAGGAGAACCTGGGTTGATATATGGGCAGACGGGGATCGCCAAGAAAGCGTCCAAGGGAACTATTACAATAACGCAATGATCAAGTTTCTTTGCCATACAAAGTCCTACATTGCACGCGACGTTTGTACAAATTTTATGGACAAATGTTTAGATACTGGTGATATTTTAGTGCATTTCAAGCTGGACGGAGAAAAGTTTATGGAGGAAGCCTGTAGTGAAGCCTACAACATCGATTCACGTGACTAGAACTCATTCACCGTAACTTACAGACTGTGAAGAGCAAGTATGCGTTGACTTCTAGGAACAAAACATGACGCGAAGTATCCGGAATCCTCGTGATTTTAAATAGAATTAGGCAAAGCACGTGATATCAAAGACGAGGTTCACGCATAGTCCCGTGACAAAGACCAGCACTACGCACAGAAGAGGTTCACGTCAATACAAAATTTCGCGTACGTGGGAATTTTACGTACGTAATAATTTTCCGCACGTATTGTTAATCTGTACGGAGAACTGACCGTACGGAACATTCTAATGTACGGGGCCAGAATATCGACTCCGTACGGGAACATTCGACGTACGGAAGATCCACATGTACGGTAGAGTCAACGTGCGGAGATTATTGACGTACGGTGGTTGGTTGGCCATAGGTCCACCCCATATTTTCGAACAGGGCCCACCGGTGGACCTCGTGCCACATGTAATATTTTTCGCTCCAGCTAACTTATATATTCTGATTCTCGTGGAACACAAATGGGAGAGAATTCACGGACAAGGACGAGCCGCAAATTTTGCAACCGCTTGATGTAAATAGGATAAAAAAGGAGTAGCTTGAAGGATTTTAGAACCGATGCGCCCGGAGCCCCAAAATTCATTATCTCAACCTATTATTACGTCGTCTCTTCGGAAAGATCGTCTAAACAGAAAGAGTCTAGTTCTGGCTCTACGATTATTTATTGGGGGCGGGGTCGGTTTTCATTTTGTCGGGATGCCGCCACCAAGAGACGCAGGCAAGATGTCCCCGCCCGAAAACCTTTAAATAGTGGGCATCTATTTCAGGCTCTATCTAAATCAAGCATTGGCCATTAAATTTGATAGTGAAGTGCCACGAAATCCATAAACCTCTTTCTAATCAGATATTCCGAGTCAGCCAACTTGTATGGCAACGCTTAATCGACAAAGGAGAGACTAGTCCTTAATTGAGACTGGTCTCTTTAATTAGATAGAGGAGAAAGTGAGACTAGTTGAGTAAGAAAGCAGACCGGTCTTGGCCGCTTATTTTAGATGAAAGTGTGAGGGTTTGAGTCAAGATATGCATTGACTCTAATATACAAGACGTAACGCGAAGGATCAGAAAGAAGGTTAGCGATCCTTCGCGCTTAAAATAACTGAAGACTAGATCACATGATGTCCAAACGCGTGATCCCGTGACAGTTTAGTAAGGGATAAAGTGAGTCAACAGAGTAGAGACTGGTCCTTAAAATGAGATTGCTCGCTTTGTTTATCGCAAGTACCAGAAGAGATCTCTGGGGAGAGAAGAGCACATAGAAGAATACTTTGAGAACAAGGCATCATTCCAGCCATGTGACCTACGTGTTCCTAGCAGTCAAGTAAGTAATTCGTGAGAGCCCCTGTGTTCCCTGGATCCCAGCTCCTGGGAACGTATTTAATTCTGGGAATTTTGGTCCTAGGAACGTGGGTGCTCCTGGGATTAAATTTGTTCCCAGGATCAAAATTCCCAGGATCAAATGTATTCCTAGGACTACATGTTTGGCCCAAAAAAATCGGCCGGTAAAGTCGGCATCACCAATTTTTGTGCTAGAGACACACGCGCGAAAGTTATAGGTAATTTTGGTGGTTTACAAAAGCCTGGGACCTGGGATTCCGTTTGCGTTGTACATTTCACTACCGTTGTACACCGTCTTGCCCCTCAATATCACGTGACCATAAAGTCGGTCAGTGCCAAGCAAAATCCACGAAGGCCATTTCTAGAATAGTGTTTTCATAAAATTAATTGTTGATTATTAGTGCACAATATGACGTGCAAACCCCTATAATAAGGAATTCAACGGCAACGCAGCACCAGGTTGATCTGGGCACCAAGCCTTTGCCGGGTCGGTTTTCATTTTCTTGGGAGGTCCCCAACAATGGACGCGAGCCTACAAAGAAGCAGTAGCGTATAGAGGCTGCCGCCTATCATACTTTGGATATGTGTGATGACTGAGCGGGGGGGGTATCGAAGCCAAGTATGGAAAGCCTATGATGACAACTTCAGACGCGGCACAGGGTAGAAGAACTGGTGAATCACTTGATCAAAGCAAAGAGGTGCTTGGATTTGGAAGTGCTGTAGATGAGAAGTGACGTGCATGATGAATATAGCCAATTAAGTTGTATATTAAGGATAAATCTTGATGCTTTTTTGAATGATCATTGGTCAATGAGCGCAGAGATATAAATATAGAAACTAATAGCAATTGCTGGAGTTCTCAGACCTGCATGAGGCCTTGTCGCGCGCCTAAGCACGCGCCTTACAGAATGACGTATCAAAGCGGGTTTCGGACAGGGTACCGATGGCGCTCGCTGGGCACCACGCCTAATCGTCCACACTTCCGGGAGGAGGTCTACGAAACAGGTAAGGCAGACTTGACCTACACAGCCGTGGACCGTAACCCCGCGTGCGTGTTTATTTGACTATAGCTTGGCATCGCACAAACATTACAAAACACGACAACGAGGGTTTACAGAGAAAATTCGCGTTTTGAGACTGGTTCTAACGTATCTCCACAACGCATCACAAACAATTACAATGTCTCGAAGTTTGTCACCAGGCTCACCTCTCCGCATATAAGTTTGTTGGATTTTAGACACTCCACCCACCTTTCACCTCAAAGCTTACTTTGGGCAGTGGGAATGTTATTCTGACCATGGTTTCTCATGATACCGCGGATGAGCGTCGAACTAGACTAACCTATTCAAGGTTTTCCGCTCAGAGTTGTCAAGGTCTTACCCGATGCTCTCTGCAGACGTCACCTCAATTTCCTCAAATTTCCAGTTGACCATTGCATGGAGACGTGTAGAAATTTGCATTTCACATCCCACTGTGACCGAGGAACCGCAAGAGTGCCTGCACGAACACGGAGGCACCTTCTGTTGCACATCGCAATTGGGACATCTCATTTCGCCAATAACACTCTTGGTCATAAAAATACCCATTACCCCGGCCTTTCGCAATTCAAAAGATAGTGATAACAGTGACCCTCAACACCGTATGTTCCTCGGTTCTGCAGCGTTCGCACACTAATACAGGCCAAGGCAAGCACATGATACCTGAAGCTGCATTGCTTGCATTTGCGCCCGTGTAGTAGATGAACTGGTGCAGCTCTGTCGCCTCCCTCGACATGTGTGACCTTTCCTTAAGTAAGAGAAAGCTGGATGACAAAATCCTCCCCCCCCGGCCCCCTCCTCTCCTTTAGAGCTTGGATTTTTTGTCCACATGTATTTCCATAGAGCTTAGTTGAATGGCTCTCTGCAATTTTGGCGGATCAGCCTTCCATACTGCACCGAGATAGGCTCATGAGCGAGTTCAAGCGGGACGGAAAGCGGTATGCTCGACGTGTGAGAGACAGTCAGCTCCCACTAGTGCTCATCCATGGCAGATGTACCAGTTGTGCCTCTTCTTGGAAATATGTAAGCACCAGATATGTCTTCAACCTCGAGACTTCAACTCTCAAATCCTGAAGTAGGCTCCGACATATGATCCTCCTTGTCGCACTCGACATTTCGGAGATAGTACCCGATATTTCAGAGGAATGCGCAAGTTCAGTGACAAGGCTTCGTATTCTGGTAAAACCGAGGACGGATGATGAGTCACGAATCTGTAATAGGATGTATTGGGCGTGGAAGAGCTCATTATTACACCTACAGAAGACATGTTATTCAGGTGTATGCGATGGGTGGGTAGGATAAATCCGTCACCATACAAACCGGTTGCGAATCCATAAAGCAGGAGGTTAATCTGGAGAAAAAACTCTTGCATCACCTTCCAGCAGAATGTAGGATCTTCCTCGTCATCTAGAGCTTTGAATGCAGAAAATGTGTCAAGATCGATAAAATCGTAATGCGGCTTAGACCCAGCCATGTCTACCACAGTAATGTTGGTCAGATCTTTGAGACATACTAATCTGGCACAGTCCGGGCACATTGAGAATGTTGCTTGCTATGCGGTAATTGCGGCTTTGATAAACAATGATTTTTCTCTGCATTTCTTGACGGCTTGCCTAGTCCGGTTTTCTGGGTGTTTCGCTGTCAGTAATACCTTCAGAGATCAGCTTATCAGCGTTGTTCAGAAGTCGCAAAGTCTTGTAACATGTGTCTATGATGATGATAATGATGATGCTCACCATGCGACGTCGGTAGGCAGGTCATACAGGTCAAACGAGCATTCGAGTTATTCGATGAAGGTAGGGCCTGACGTTAGAATTCCATTGTTGTGATTTTAATGACGCTCTACACCGCCTTAACTACTCACGACACGTGACCATAAGTTGGTTATTAATTAAACAAACTGCGTTGAGGCCGTTTCTAGAATAGTCTCTTTGAATCAAATAAATTGTTGATTATTAGTACACATTTTCACATGTATAACCCTTTCATAAGGAATTCAACGGTAAGGCACCACCAGGTTGAGCCGAGCACCAACAGCTCAGAACAAGCGCCCAAGTGATTATTTTTGGATTCCCCACGGTAGTTGTGGTACACCTCATCCCGAATTGTCACTATGGCCACGGGTATGTGCGTAATTCGACCAGGCCGCTAATTGTGCTATTTAGGAGTCCACAAGGATCCTAAAACAGCCTGTGAGTAATCCACATATTCCGCAAGCATTTAATCTTGGTGGCTGCTTAAAATAGTCGGCGTCTAATTCCAAAAATTCGTGTTTTAGGATAGCAGACATCTCAATTCGGATGGCCATCAAACCCTTGCTGGCACAACCTCTCAGCCATTGCTAGCCATCGAATTTCATTTTCTCTCATTTCTTCGCCTTTCCTCCTCATTCCTTAACGTTGGATCTTGCTAAGCTCAAAGGCCCTCAAACCTTTCATCTCAAAACAAACTTTGCCAGCAACAAACTCTTCATTCACCACCACTATGATCCGCTTCTTCCGACGGGGTTTTACAGCGAAACTCATCGCAAATAGCATTCCCGAATTTTGCTTGCAATATCATGCGGGGAAAGAATGTCTACTTCGTACGCAAAGCACCACACGCCAACAGTAATACATCCAGGACTCCTGTACGGGAGGCTTGAAGAAAGCCACAGAATATTCGCTTCGTTATAAATCAGTATTCTTGCTTCCAAAGTAATCGGTATCGGATCTAGCGTGTGAGCGCTTTCAGATTTCGCTGCTAAAACAGATTTATCTGTTTACCATGATTTAATTGGCTTTGAAGGCAATCAGAAGAGCATACAAGGCACAAAGAGAGACCTTGAAGCATTGACAGAAGTCTTATCTCCTCTTGAAGAGATAACAACCAACAAGGTTTCCCAATTTCAAAATCCCACCTACTGACCGCATCGAAGATTGCGAGAAGTTCAAAAAATTCATCTCATGCACTTCAGATGCTAGAGACAGAATATCTACAGTTAGGAGCTAGGCGGAATTACTCACCGAAGAAGATGAGACTGCTGCTTTCAAGAAACAACCCTCCAGGTACAAATCTACTACTACGCTTGCACTTTGTGGAGCTAATTTGTAAGTCCAAATATGAGAACGTGAGTTTTTGAATAGATGATTGAGGCTTTGGCTGGGAAACTTGTTGCTCTACCCTTGCTAGCGCCAGCTTAGGTGGGGCAAGGGAGTAAAGGACTAAGAATGTTCCCAAGTGCGAAAGCTCCTCTACTATACAACAAATAGGCAAATGTAAAGCGAGGAGACGGGCGCTGCGATGCGCATGGTGGAGAAGAGTAGAATATGGGCCCACGGGTACGATGATTTGCCAATTAAATGCTAGATCTTGAAATGTCAGGAAGCACGCAAAACTGCACAGTGACGTAGCGCAAGAGAAACAAAAACACCTCAGGTCACGTGGTCACGTCATGAAGGGTATCGTCATCAGGTAAGAATAAAGTGGCATAGTCCTCACTCAGAGACACACCATTTTTAAATCAAACTTTGTCATGAGTCAGAGGTTTCCCAGACGGGATGCTGGTGCAACGTTAAGCTAAAGGCGCCCTGTGAGCGGTTTGTGGAGGTTTTTCCGGAATGTGGAGAGGGGAGGGGTAATGAATCTTAAGACCTGTGGAGATGCCTTGTGGATTGAAAAAGGGCAAATGGCAGCTGCAAACGGCAAAGCGCATTTATCCTGTCTGCGCTATTGAACCCCTTGAGCAATTGGTCGTCCTCCTCCGCCCAAATCTACATTTCATTCTCACCGGCTGGTAACGAACGGTTCAATTAAACTCCCACGATTGAGTAGCCATGCTGGCAGTGCTCCTTAACTATTTTTATGATTTGGCTGCTGCTATCAGCAGATTGCTTGACTTCCAGGTAAAATGAGGCACAATGTTCGCGAAAAAAGATATTTGACTGAAAATATAGCTAGGATGACGACTTTTATCGTAAGATTTGGGATGGATAAGGGATCTATCATTAGCAAACGCTTACAATTTCTCCTAGTTGTAGATAATACATCTCTAAATGAGGTACTTGGTGGATTTACAATGTGTTGGGTTTTACGGAGAAATCAAATCTGACCTGTTACGTAGTCAGTATCGTCTTTCGAAGGCCCTCACGACGTAAATGAAGGAGATTAGTTTGTGGGAGAGGGATGAAAGAGTTATCAAGCACGTGATGTGGCTGACCTAAGCGGAGAAAATGGCATGACGAGGAGGGGAGGGCGTTGAGTACAAAGCGTATCTCATTATACCACTGCCCAATCATAGGGGATTCTTCACGCGATATGAAGCAAAGCTCTGTAGGAAAGTATCAATGAGAGTGATAGCTAAAGCCAGCTAAAAATAACCATTCATAGCTTCCTTCGACCCCACGCCTTTGAAATCGCATTCGAAATCCTCACATGCCACAATAGCCACTTCTAGATGGGATATAGTCATTTGGCATCCCTCTTGAGTAGCTAGCGCGTGAGCCGTGGACACCAGGTTTTTAATCTAGGTGCAGTGCTTAGTTCCTTTTCAAAAAAATGAAGGATGAACTTACCTCGCGACCGTTGCGTTCCTTACGTATTAAATTTTCGAAGTCGTTGTCGCTATAACTTGGCGCTCCTCCAGGTATAGCTGCCTTTCCTAGAAAGTATCGCCAGATGTTGGACCGTTGCTCTCGGTTTAAATTATCATACTTCAGTTTGAAGTGGATCCTACTAGCGATAGCGTCATCAATCTGCCCAACCCGGTTGGTGGTAAGGAACATCATTCCTTGATAGTATTCGAGGGTCCGTAGGAACACACAAACGAGAGCATTTCGATGGATATCTTGAGCTGAGCGCTGCTCGAGAAGCACATCTGCCTCATCAAGAAGGAGGACCGCCTCCCATCGAGAAGCACGCGTGAAGATACGCGGCAGTTGCGCCTCGACTGCTTCTGCTGTTGTGCCTAGCTCACCCGCGGAGACCGTCATGAGTGGCCTCTGAAGATGTCTGGCGATCAACTCGGCTGTCAAGGTTTTACCCACACCTGGTGGCCCGCTAAACTTACGTGTCAGCAGAATCGACAGAACCGATGATCAGACTTACTGCAAAAGAACGTTGAATCCTTGCCCTTTTCCTTCGACGATATCGTCAAAGGAATTTGTCGACGCCCGCTTGACATGAGCTTCAGCAAGAGCTCGCACGGCTTTCTTCTTCTTCGGAGGAATATGAAGGAGGTCTAACGCCCCTTGCTTCCAATCAATCTCTTTGATATTGGCGACCGCCAATTCCACTGTATGAACAATGTGTCAGCCAAAGGGGATTTTTTACAACAGCAGACAAAGATGAAATACTCACCCCAACGTCCGTTGCCTAAACTGAACCCTGGAACGGTTGGACTACAAATAAGCAGGTCGTCTCCCTTCACCTTCGAAGAATCGACTTCGTTGCCCTTAGCTGAGGACGGTGACTTTTCACTAATCTCTTCAAGACCCAAATAGATCCAGTTGGGGCCGCCATCAGATTCCTTGATGCTCGGTCTGGTATAGTTGGGGTTCTCTTCTCGAAAATAAGCCGCATCGACCACGACTCTACCATTGATAAAAATTTCGATCACCTTGTCTTTCTTAATGTAAAAGGCCTCTCCTTTGTACTCGCAGGGATGGATATCTAACAGGGACAGAAATTTCTGGCCACATTCAGTGAGATGAGCCCTTACCTGCTTTTCGCTTTGATGATATTCCAGAGGAAACACTTCAAGAGCAGTGATGGATTTCGATCCACGAAATTTCTCAATTGCATGCTCACTTGAGGCTTCCCCAAATACTTTCCCATCAAAATCAAAATAGCGAGCCTTGATGTGGAAGTATTTCACCCCGCCCTTGGCTGTTTTCTCCTCCCCAAAGTCGTACTTGACGCATCTTGGCTGGCTAGTGCCAAAACATTTAGTGTATGCTAGTGAATTCGGCTTAAAGAGCGTCCACACGAGGTCGTACGTGATTTGACACTTCTCAAGAAGCGGGCCAAGACGCTCTGTAGTAGCGGCGTAAGTTGTCCGGATAAAATCAAGCAGTAAATCCAGATGCTCTAGAGTCGAATCATCGAGGGCTGCGCTAGGGTCTTGCCGGCAATCCTCCAGATCGGACAGGTAATGGTAGAGCAGGCTCTGCTCCACCTGTGCTTGATTAGTAGAAGCTTCGGCGTAGGGGTGGTTGGTGCGGCTTTTAACTTACCGAAGGCTTCTCTTCATGTAGGCAGATCCCCTGGACATCTTGCAAAACCTTGCGGAGTATGTCTCGTAAGCCCGGAGATTTGATGTCTATGTAGTGTATCTGACTCTTGGTATCTTTGTCTAAACTCTTGTCAGAGGCGGTTTTTGGGATGGAGAGAAAGATATTCACCAATGCGTGTGCGAACCACAAAGATGTAGTGGTCAAGCTCATTCACTCCATCAGGTGGTTCCAATAATTCTACTACTTTATACTCGTATCTCATTTTGTCCCAGCTGTATGATATTAGCACTGGCAAACTTGAATTGCAGTCCGGCATATACATACATTTCGCTGACCTCCGTGAATTCTAGCGTCGAAGCTCGCGCTTTTGGTTGCTTGGGTTCAACTTTGTTTACAGCGGGAGGTGGAGGAGGCAGTTCCTGCTTATTACTGAGAGATTTGAGAATATCAAAAAGCCCTTGGACATGCTGAGTAGTCACAATCTGTGGCAGTGGTTGGTTTACCGGAAGCGCAAGACAGGGAGCTGGCGAATAGTGATCGGTTAAATTTGCCTCTGAAAGCTCCTCAGGAGGAGTATAGGAGCAAGAACATTTCGCGGCATGAGCAGACGCCAATTGCATGTCCATATCCGCTTTGGCCGTCTTGAATTCGAGCGTCGAAGGTCTTGCCGCCACATCGTCTTGCTGAATTTCTCCATGTCCAATATCTCTTACACCCTCAGATGTTCCAGTTACTGGGTTTGCCGTAATTGCCTCGGAGATGGATGATTCTGACCGTGCGATTGGCACGAACTCGGCCTGCGACGATGTCGGGAGCTGGCAAGAATAACAATGAATAATAGTCTGCTCGTTGTCCAGCGGCACAGGCGAGTTGGGAAAGGAGCCGCCGCCCCAAGCGATCTTACCTTCTAGTTCGGCTGCTATCTTGGTCTGTGCCCCAACGCTGCCTTTGACCTCCGAACCCATTTCGCTTCGAAGGTCAAAACAGGTCCCACTTGAAACATAATCGAGGGATGCTTCACAGAAGGTCTCATCGGAGTCTGTACTGCGAGAGCATCGACAGCAGGTCGCTGCAATTTTGCTTGCGTCAATGATTGTGATGGAACTGGCCGGAGGTGCGGCTGGTCGTCGATAAGAATGACATTTGGTTTCCAATCCTGGTGAATCTTCTGTCACCTCGGCCTGCTCCACGTAAATTGGACAAGACATCTCGCTTCCTGACTCGAAAGATGTTTCATTCGAGGAGTCGTCAGGAGACATTTCAATGAACGGCGCATCGGAATCTGGGTGATCGAGCGGCCGAACATAGGACGACTGGATGGTGGTTGTTTGGTTTACATCAAAAAGTATAGGCTCCCACCCTTTTTCGTCCCAAAATGTCTGCATGTCGCTAATAGTGGTATCTCCAGAGCATGATGCTTTCGCAACCATTGAATCAAAGTGTTCGATAACCTTGGTCGCGGGCTTCGATAATGTCAAAAAGTCAGGAAGTGGCAAGTTGCGACTGCTTGGGAACGCAGCTGATGAAGTGGAATAACATTCTCCGCTAGGTGTGTAGGTCTTTTTCACAAAGCCTAGCAATAGATCAAGGAATCCGAGCGTCGAATGGGCTTGATCAGCGTGAGAACTCCGATATGCCTCAAGGTCAGAGAGGTGGTTGAATAGCAAGCTCTGTTCAACCTGGACACAATTAACAGGACTGCATATTCCTATCGGGTAGGGTTTGTCTACCGACGCCATTCCCTCCCTCCGGTAGATAACCATGATCTCGTCAAGGACCTGGCAAGAACAGCAGTGGGAGTTTGCCGTTGTTACAGGTGTCTCCATGTGAGTTTTAGTAGCTGCCATCTCTGTAGCTTGCGCATCTTCCTGTGTGTTGGGCTTTTCAGACGACAAGAGGTGACAGGACAGACTCGTGGGAGCCATTTTCATTGCGGATATCGCATCTCCCAGCTCTGCTTGGCCATCGTTCCACTCGGCGGCATCTTGCATGTCCATGACCGCTTTATTCAACACCTGATCATCACTCAAGGGGATAAAACACTTGGACGGTGATAGATTTGGGCTGATCGGAGGGGTGGTTGGCTGTACCATGGTCAAGGGAGTAAAACTCATATCTGTTGGGACACCCGTTGTTGAAAATCCCTCATCCCAGCTGATGAATTGTTAGTAAAGCATGGGGTTATAAATCGTGAAAGGCATACTAACATGGCATCTTTGGGTATCCTTAACAGCTTTGACTCTGCTCCAATGTGCTTCGAGACCAGTTGCTTCACATTGTCAATAGCCTCCTCCGGTGATTTCCTGTGCCCTAGAAGAAACGAGACAATTTCAGCAGGGCTGAATTTCAGCTCCGGTATGTTGACGGCGAACGTCTTTGCCAATTGTTCAACTTTCTCAGCCTCTTCTGATCGAACCACGTCGCCTTCTACGGGTTTGAAGACGAGACAGAAGAGGTCAGCTGTCATTTTATTGTCAGCGAGCCCGAGCTCGAGCTTTTTGTCTACACAACCAGGGCGTATGAGTGCTTTATCGAGGCGTATGATGTGATTGGTAGTCATGATCAGGATTCGTCCTTCCCGTGACCCTACGCCATCGATGACGTTTAACAGAGCTGATAAAGATACCTTTCCACGGGCCAATTTGTCCATTCGAGAGGGAGAGCCGCCCGAGATGAGGCGAGAGTCTTCGCTTTCAGCGTCTCGATTCGAACTGACGGCGTCAATATCTTCCAAAAGAATAATACAGCGACTCGGAAGCTTGGCGAATAGGCTCTTCAGGCTGTCTTCGTTGATGGCGGAGAGGCTGAGGATATAGATATCCAAACCAAAATGTCCAGCGATAGACATGCTCAAACTCGATTTTCCTGTTCCAGGGGGTCCAAATAGCAAGTAACCTCGTCGGTACGGAATTCCACGATCGGAATACCATTGTTGAGATGTTGGGTCGAGAAAGTCCCCGATATCTTTTAGCAGCTCCTTTTTCCTATCCTCATCAAGAATAATGGTTGACGTGCGTCTGATGTTCGATATTACAGACCTTGTCCAGGTACCATTTTCGTGCTCATAGAGGCAGGTTTTTTCCCGCACAAGCTTTGCATACTCGGTGCAGCACTCAGAGAGAACGGTTGAAGCTACTAGTTGTTAGAACGTAGGGTCGCTCGTTCGAATAGAGGGGGTTTTACTACAATAAGTTTCAAGCCATCCCCACAAGTACATGCAAATACGTCGGCAAGCGAGCAAAGAGAGTCCGAAGAAACACAGCAGAGAAACGTAGACGCTCAAGTCGATCATGAGATACCCTTGTACAGCGGTAGACATGCGGGTGAAGCCTGGGAACAAGAAGTCCAGGATTGAGGCTTGAGCGTCCGAGAGTGGTTGAGGTGGTACGGGAAATTTTCCAATGTATCCTACCATTGTCTTGTTCTGTGACATGGCCATACTTTTGAGTCGAATAATAGAATACTTTATCTACGTGACAGAAAAGATCTATACAAGGTGGAGGGTTGGAAAGATGATTGGAAGAACTGGATGCTGAGAACCAGAGAACATCAGAGGAGTTGGCACCCTTATATATACCCGTTTGTGTAAACATCCAAACAAGAAGGAGACCGATTATCCTTGGATACCCGCGGTTGCAGCATGATGGATTAGCGCCTGAGATGATCAAGTTGGCTTCGTCGGTTCCTCACGTAGAATTGCGGGGGGAAGCAAGACATTGATGTGGGCATTGACAGCGTTCGGGCTTACACATTGTTGGAGGAAGAGCTCATGGTGTATCAATTGTACAATCCTCCAATTGGAGCCTCTCTGTATGGTCCTCGGATCCTTTAGAGCTCTTATTGAGTTGGGGAAAAGCGGCAAAGACATTGTGGCTTATCTGCAGGATATCGTCCAAGATACGGTAGACTAGAAGCCGCTGTGCATTACGTTGCAGGAAAGATATACACGACCTCCTAATCTGGTCATTGATGCCAAAGTGAAAAGACATGCATGCTTTGGAAGAGTTTCAAGCGTGGTGTCTTGACATTACGCCAAGGTTGTGAATAAAGCCTGCACGAATTAATATGGGGGCTCGGCATGGAGCTCGCCCTAAAGAAGCAATATGATTGGAAGTCGAAATTGCTGCACGAATTTGTTTGGGTATCCACGTGTTCCCGACAGCTTACCGAATTTCCATCAATCTTCCATCAATCTTCCATCAATTTTCCATCAAATTTCCATCAACGCTTTCGTCGATATTTCATTTCTCTTCCCATCATCATCTCATCAGTGATTCCATCTCACGTTGAAAATTTGTTGAGAGACTTTCCATCACATACTTCATCAAATACCACATCAGATGTTGCGTCAAAAGCCTCAGCGATCCCTCCTTTAAGCCAAAAAACTTGCGGTTCTCCGTCAAACTCTGCATCACACGGGTACCTTTCTCATACGTCCTGATGAAGAGCCCACAGGCCCCGCCATCTCGTCATAAACCACTTCAAGTTCAGGAAGCTTGGGCCAAGCTTGTTGCCGCTGGTAAGGGTCTCAAGCTCCTCGGAAGCTTGAGCGATAGCCAGGCCGGGCGCGTCACCGAAGCCGTTGAGCTACTTGGCGCGGTACAAACCACTCCGAGACGCAGAAAGTATAAACGATTTCTCCACGACGTCCACAGCGTCTTGGGACCCCAAGGAGTGCTGTTATGTGCCGTGGCCCTTGGTCAAGTCAAGGCCGTCGACATGAAAATTTCCGATCGTAACAACTTCATTTTTCGAATCGACATCAATAAGAACAGCACTGACATCAACCACTCTGCATTTCAAGCACTTGCAATCAGCTATCAAATACCTTCTGTGGTAAATGGTACATGCACCATATCTGTACTGAAGGGACAAAGTCTGACTCTTTGCAGATGTAATACCACGGCCAAATAGTTTGGTCGAGCGATCTGCCAAGCGAAAGCAACGCATCAGAGAATCTCAAGATCATCTACAGATACCAGGTACAGCAAAATCGATTAGCACCGAAACGCTCCGTGCTAATAGTTACTAGCACCTACTACTGCACTCACTGGAGATGTGTACACTGGGGATGTGTACGAGCTCACATTCCAAGATGTTCAAGCCGTTATAACCTCCGACCAGATACGGGGTCGGATGTGGCTGACTGATACCTACGACGCAAACACTTCGCCATTCATCACTATCCCGATCTCAAGGAAGTTGAGGGATCAATTTACCTCGCAGCGCCCAAAGACCATGTGATGAATGTTCAAGTATAAGCTAGCCAGATTTCTTCTTTGTAACATACCCTACGTCTATCGATCCAGCGGCAGAGAAGTACCAACCACTACTCCAGGGGACCATCACCCGATTGCCAGCCTGTTCCGTCCCTATACCATCGACGTATTCACCGCTCTCCGTTTCGTAGATGTAGATTGCCCCTCTGTTACTTCGAACATCAACAATTATTACCAGCGTGTCCTGCGGAGGTGTTGTTCTGATGCCTTTTGAGGGTGTTGTCCAAGCTATCATGGGGTCGCAATCACCACAATTAGTCTAAATTGAAATTTAGCATCAGCTACGAACATGTAGAGCAAGCTGTAGAGATGATCTTACCTTATTCTTGCATTCCTCTACAAGATCATCGTCTATAGAACTCCTGGCCTTAATCTTGGTCACCATTATTGTGTCGTTCCACCAAGTTGATAAGGATATCCTATGCCGTGCTGTGAACGTTGTAACCGTCTATCCCCTGAAGTTGAACCCTCACCACGTACTTGTGAATGCAAAGAATCAACCGAAGACTTGCACACGTCGATAAAGGGCCAAGTATCAGCGTTCGACGCCTGCCAAAAACAGGTGGGGAATCGCGGGGCAGCTAAAGGAATTGGTGGAGGGCTTGGAGATGGTTGGGGAGAGGAGAGTGCCCAGTTGGTGCACAGCCCAAGTGAGCTGTATGGAATGAGATGAAATGAAGGCGCGCAGCGCAAGGAGATGGGCCTGGCAAAGTATAAGTAGCTACGTTTTGCGTATGGTGGATTGAGATTGTGGAAAACCTGTCCTTGCCAGTTCGAGATTGATGGAACAAGGTGGCTTATTTGCGCAAAGAGTCGAAGTTAGAGTTGAGTCTTCAAAAGTAGAGGCTCTCTCCTGCGCCTTTGATAGAATAGCTAAGTGCGACGTGTGCCGTGAGGGTACTGTTGCGCGGTTCAAAGAATTTTTCGCTGAGGAATTCTGAAGTATGGCGGAAAGAAGGGCGAAATGGCTGCCCCTCACTATACGGGTGGGATGGCGTCTATTGGCGGAGCTAGGGCAGGCTGGTCAGGCGGCAGAACTGACTCATTACTGTCGTTCAGAAACAACCGATGGTATTTGATCTCTTGGGTGCAAGTCGAGAGCTTATCGTGATTTTTATTTCTTGGAAAAATTGATGCTATGTGATTTGCTCACCAGCCCAATCAAGGCAAAGACGCTGGGCATCAACGCCTTTAGGCTCCCAAAGATCACCTAATTTCGGTGGCAAATATCTTGATATTTTGTTGTTCTAGGTATCATACATGTTGTGCAGCAAGATAAGCTGTCCTACACTCGAAACTTATCCTTCCAACCAGCTCAAAAGCTGTGCGATCCTTGGTAGCATATAATGTTGTGCGAGTATATTTTTTGAAGTTCTAGAATATTCCTTCCTGACAAGGCTGAGTGTTGACTCGGCTTTCTCCCCTAGCTAAAATATTGTCCGCGCTGGGTCCACTAAGATCTGAGCGCAGAAGTCAGATTCAAAATCAAAGCATCTTCAACAGAAACTCAATACTACCCCTCCTATTTTCAAAGAGCTGCTCTGGAACAAAATCTCCATCTTTCACATATTTTCGGTGTTCTGGTATGGCCATAGCTTCTTGGCGAGAAACCTGTCCTCCTCATTATCAGCAGCCTCGATAAAGGCATCCTGCATCGACACCAGTTCACTTTGTATCTCATCATACCTGTCCGGTTCTACTGATCCATCCGGAGACAGCCCCCAATTTTGTTGAAAGATGCTGAGGATCTCACCAACATAACCCCGATTCTCCTCCTCGTGCCTATACTTGGCCATCTCCTGCTCATTGAAGTCAACGGGGCATTGACCAGCGCTAGGGCAAAGGTCTTCCCATCTAGTAATAATTTTATTCAGCGCTTTCCGAAGGAAGAATACATTAGAATCCTCCCATGCGCCCTGGACAATGCGTACTGGCTGTAATCTATCCTTGTCCTGAAATTGCAACGCGTCCCAATGACGTGGGTTTTTGTTATGTGTTCTTATAAGATAATAGTTGTGTAGACACTCGCTTCGAAAGAAATTATCAGCCTCTTCCTTTTCATCTTGTTCAAGGCTGTCATAATTGTCTGGGCGCCTCGGCAAAACAGCTACACCGTCAGAGACTGGCCCCCGATGCCTAAACATCGTTGGAACGCCACACTGGTAAAAAAGGGGGAGCGCTGCAGTTCCTTGCCAGTCGATTACGCGCGTTATTTTTTTGGTTTTCTGGTCGACGAAAACGTTATTGAGATGTAGATCTGGATGCCATAACGTCGACGAGTGTATATCGCTTGGAGCCTGGGGCGGTACCATGGCTGGAGCAAGTCGAAGATACTGATCCAAGAGGTCGAGCATATCGTTCGGCAGCTCAGGTTCTGTGACAGAACGAGCAAAGTTCATGCGCGGACAGGCATGCGCCTCGATGAATTTCATTTCGCTCTCAGCCATCGCTTTGACAAACTTGAGTGGTCCGCTATCTAAATCACATTAGACAAAGAACAAGTATATGTATTGTACAACGACTCACATGGTCCTCGATTCATATCTATACTGGCCTTTGCGCCTTGCCACATCCCACTCTGGACTAGTGGTCCTAATGTAAAGCGCTGGAGTGTCGATGAGGATAGTGGAGGGGTGGTCTCTAGGTCGGCGCCACCTGGAAAATCTTCCCTGAAATAGATGCAACCTGATTTTGCAAACTTCAAAGACGCAAGCTCGCGCTCAATCTCCACAATTTGCTCTATGATGTTGTATCTGGACTCCATTGCCCACTCATCCCAGTCTTGCCAGAGCCTTCCGAGAGGTTTTCCAGGGGCTTTCTCCTCCAGGACATATTCTGCTCTTACTGGATTGTTTCGATCAGCAGACCAGGCCAGTATAGGAGGAATAGGAATCTTCAATACAACTCGTAGCTAAGAACTCAAGTCAGACCATTGTCATCGGGCCTACATTGCGAACAAACTCACAAATTCACGTGTGGCCACTTCCGATGCTGTCGTATAATATGCAGGCCCTGCACACGGGTTTGGCAGCTTAGCAAAGACTTCGGATCCGTTGTCCATCGTGAACAGGTAAGCTTTATTATTCAACCCCTCTTTACATTTGAGTACTTCAGTGCCTAAATTCGAGTCAGTCGTGAGCTCAACAGTGGGTAAGCATTGGAGTAACCTACAGTGACTGGCACCTTCACAAGCTGCAACGGCGGTTTGCAAGAGTTTTTGGAGGTCGAATCTGAGATATCTCTCAGATAGACGAAATGATTCATTGTATCTGTGCCTGATCAGAGCTGCCTTCCGTAGATTATACAGCAGACGTACATCCATCGGTGTCCCATGTATCTATAAAGATCATCTTCAGATATGTCCTCAACTATAAAGGTTATTGTCTGAAGAGAAATATATAGGTGGTGATTTGTACCTGAACCGTCATTTCGCATGGCACGAAAGGAAGTCATTCGCGTATGGTGGCGTCTGGGCGCACAAGTCGAAAATTTGGCAGTGATAGACAGTCGAAAATATGGGTGAGCAATATTGCTGCGTATCGAAAGCCGGTTACAGAATGAAAAAGCTCCTAAAAGAAGAGGCATACTTTGATTCTTCCTTTCTCTCGAATAAATTAGAAATCAAGGGTTATTACTGGCAACCTTGCCACATAACGGACGGAAGGACCGCCCAACGCACTAAGCCTAAAGAGCTCTAGACAATACTATCACGTGATTTATTTAATCGAGCCGCTTCAAACCAGGTCGGTGCTTTGGCTTCGGCAGTGTTTAAATCTTCTTTCAACCAATTACATAGTAGGGTACAGTACAATGTCGGCCAGGATGAAATCTTCTTACACCGCACTAAATTCTGCCGTTGAGTGCGTGCTGAGACGCTAATGTCAGGATAATCCTGGGGGTGGGGGCCAGGGAGAGAGCATTTCACTGGGATGAAATGATCCATGGCAGGTAACAGGCCTCTGACACAGAATAATGAGCTTGACGTGGACAATATGTCGGCAAAATTCTTTTTCTTGTTGGCAGCCGCTGCTGCTGCGTATCTCGTATCTCTGGTCCCAACCCATCCGTCTTCGTGTTAGGTTGCTATGTAACAGAATATTCTGCATGGGAAGTCTACCTATCGTTAATTGTCTCCTAATGCTCGGGCGCTAATTCAATCCCTTCAAGCATCTCTCTCTCCGCGGGGCGTCTACGTAAGGCTCTTAACTAGCGAGGTAGCATCATCGTCACGCTACTTTACAGGCTAGGTAGGACCTTGGCCGTTTAGCCACGGCAATTTCAGGCTCCACCCTTTGGCATGGCCAGGATACTGAAAACCAAGTGGGCAAATCCACGTGAAGTCTATTAAATCATAACGTTGTTCTTTATTTTGATCTTTGCTACTTGAATGAGGATAGGCCCTTTTATCACTAACGCTAATTTTAAATTACTGTTGCAATAGCTGCCGATTGCATAATGATCAATCCCGGCTAAAAGGAGTGGAGAATGTGATTTTCCGTTGTAAGAAATAAGACTCGGAGCTTACATACGGCGGATCATTTTAGGCCTCCCGCGCGGCACGGCCCAGAAGCGATTTACCAGTCACTTGCGCCAAAGCCATACACATAGTCTGACACATTTCATTGGCCAAATGTGCATTTCATCAAAATTTCCATCGTACACATCTGTTGCCGCCAAGTCTTCCATCAGTTAGAGTATCAATCCCGCCAATAGGGCTTTGAATGATAGGCCCGATGGTAAATCCGATGGCACGTTTGACGAGTAATAGGCGAGCTGATAACATGTTGCTAAGATTGATGCCAGTATCTTATGCAAATACCGTGAAAGAACTGATGTGATAACTGTTGCAAATTTTAGTGAATCGAAAGCACCTGCATGTGCATACCATTCATGGGGGCTTCACCAAAGGAGGGACTTGTGATCTCAACCAGAGGTTAGAAATCGCGGGGCAAGTTCAAGTATAAATATAAATGTTATTTCGACTTCGAGGAAAGTTTCTTCATCATTCAATTCTCCAAAGCTAGCACGCCAACCTTCTTGCAGAATCTCCCAAGCACACTCACATTCTCGCATTGAATATGGGCCTAAAAGACTCTTGCAAGGCATTGTCCAAGGCTTCCACAGCCAAGAAACTCGTCTTCCAATGGGGCGACAGTTCTACCTCGAGAAGCAACGTCGTTAAGACGCCAGATCTTCGCGTAGATGTGCACAGAGACTTTGACTACGCTGGTTATGCCATCGCCAAGATCCAGGTCAACAAAGACGCCAAAGACCCGGGAGCAAAAGAATTCCTAAAGACAGGAAACAAAGGGCCTCACAAAACAACCCATAAGAACCTTGCCGAGATCCGCTACTCCCAAGTTGATTTCAATGAAGCCGAGTTCAAACGCCAGGTGGCAGACACTTGGAAAACGTTTAGCGCAGAGACAGCCAAGGCTGAAACAGGGGAGTCTTCTGCTTCTGGTGGGCAAATGGGCACAGGCCAAACCGCTACGACGCATGTGTTTACGGGGAAAGGGCATGGGAGTGGGATAATGAGCAGAAAATGAACAAGTATTGGGATGGGGAATTGTGGGTATATTGGGACGCGGAGTATTCACGGGGCAAGTATTGGGATGGAACGAATTGGCAGTGGAGAGATTGATTTGACACGTGGTATCTCACATCATTGGAGGCAAGACGGTGATAGCGATTTTAGTGAATGAGGATGGAATTGTTGATCTATTTCTGGTGTTCTTATTATATTTGTTGAGTCCTACCTAAAATGCGTACCTAGAGACAAATACAAGAGCTTAGTTGCGTTTTGTCTTGGCTTAAAAGGCGACCATGTCGTCAAAGGCAACCAGTTTGTGCAAGAGGTGTAAGATATCTACGGCGTTATTACGAGCATGCCTTCATACAATCCTGAGACTTAATTGTTCCTACTAGGAGGAGCAGGCACCAACATGAAACAAAGTTGCTAAAGCGCTTTCGATGTAATCTGCTGTTTCCTTCTAGCTATTTGTGCCTTCTTAAACAGAGGGGATGGGTGCGGATCAGGGCCATTGCTGCCTACCAAATGTTCACGTGACGGGAAACACAGGAGGGGTGGAAGATGCACGCCAGTCGACTGGCCAGTCATTAGGAACTATAGCTATGAAAAAGGAGGATGATGTTGAAATGCAACTGTTTTATAAAGTAGCGTACGGTTACGTGCTATAACCATTTATTTGGGGTTCGGGTCGGCTTTCATTTTGTGGGGATGTCCCCAACAAGATACGCGAGCCTAAAAGAAGTCCCGCCCGACAACCTTCAAATAGTGGGGCATTTTTTTAGGCTCTGTCTAAATAAAGCATTGGCTATTAAATTCGGCGAGTATGTTTTTAATAAGATCATCTCCAAACCTTAATAGGCGATGCTCGCAGACAGTTGAAGGACGGCTATTATAAGCAGGAGCGGGAAGAAGCTGCCGCCCTTTTAACAATAGACATTTTAGTGATTTATATAATGAATGAGCAAAGGGGAGGAATGTAAATGATTGCTACGATGAAGATAGACGATTGAAGAGCATGTTAGAGAGCAAGTGAGGGGAGGAAATAGAAGGCTATAGATTCCTTAGAAAATGGAATTACAAAGGAAATTGTTAACTCTCTTTTTTATAGCTAATTTAGATAAAAAAAATCTTAGATACGACCACTAGAGCTAAGGTCCGCTAAAATGAGGTATCGACTAGACCTTGTCGTCGCTCCACCATAACTATGACAACAATGACCTCTTGATGAACTGGCAAGAACGACAATTTTACGAAAGAGAGGAGTTCCACGAGATGATAAATGCGCAAGAGACCACCATTAATGTAAGTTACCTCTTTCTAATCCAGATATTTCGACTCATCTATCTTGCATAGCAGTGCTTAGTCGACAAAGTATAGACTGGTCCTTGAATCGAGACTGGTCTCTTTAATTAGATAGTGGAAAAAGTGAGATCAATCGACAGAGAAGAGATTGGTCCTTAAAATGTCATCGAGACTAGTCTTAATGAAAGGACCAGTTTCAATAGAAAAGTGTTACGGGCACCGCACGGATAAGATCACCGTACGGGTGAGCCACCGGTCCACCGCACAGTTGAATCTACTGTACAGTTATTTCTGCGGACGTAGGTATTAGCTGTAAGTATAAGAGGTCACGTGTAGTAAGGGAGAACCGTGCATAGGGGTATTTAGTGGGACGGTTAGCCGACCCCTGAATTCGGCTCTGTCATATGACCTTCCCTGATCAGTAGAATCAGTCTGATCGGACTGACCGTTCAGCATAGTCAGAGATCGTCTGGGAGTGCAACGAAGGTAAAATTCCTGTTTCCATGAAAATTAAAACATAAGCTTCGGGAGAATTTATTGGTCCGTAAGTCCCGCTATGGAAATCGGAATTCGAAATCGATATTCGTCCATAGTTATGGTCTTTAATGGATAGACCATGCTTCGGTAGACAGCAACGTTTTTGGAGGAGAGAAATATTGATTGTAAAAGTAACGTGCGTCCCTGCGAGGCGGAAAACCCGGTGTGCCGGAATAGGATCACAGAGATCACGGGTTTTTCGCCATAATATCCTCCTTGATCCAACAACAACGAAAGAAATTTATATTTAAAGAGAAAGATAGGTTTATTATAAGTATTGTGTATATACAATAAACTTTGGATATTGAAATTCGTCTAAATTTCTGGCACACTGGGTTTTCCGTCACGCAGGGACGTACGTTATACCTTTACGCTATCTTTACGGTGCTCTAACTCTTCGTACTTGCCCCTTCTTCTCCTTTGCCAACAGTTCTATGTAATGTAGTGCCACTGATCACTGCTCTCATCTGGCTCACCATAGTGGATGCATATATAACACAGGATCCAAAGAATGGCCCAAGATTTTTCTTCATTATCAGATCAAGTAACTAAGTGTCTCCATCCAATTGCATTACGTGGTTAAATACCTTTAGACAACACAAAATAAAGCCAAGGGTGATAGTATCTCTCGTCATCTACTTGGTCCAGAATCATTGGCAGATATTTTATGCGCCATTCTTTTTGAATAGCTTCATTAAAGTACTCCGGATCCAGGCTCACGCGTCGCGCCTTGCAGTACTCCCAGTATGCAGGATACCAGCCGGCCTGACCCCAGTCAATGATCGATGCGACTTTCGGATTCGCCCCCGGTGATAAGAGGATGTTTGGTGGGACCAGATCATTATGTGTGAAAACAATGGGCGCTTCGCTGTTGATTTCGATTCCGCAAGCGTCTTGGAGCTCCCTAATGGCGTTCGCACCTTGGAATGGCCCGGCGAGTTCTGGGTGGCACGCAAGAAAGATATCGTTCAGCGGGCGCTTGCCCAGGCTGCCTATAAAATTCGACCTCAGTTTTATATTTACTGGTACGATGCATCCGAGGAACTCACCAATATAACGGTCATGTCCGTCTTGCTCCAAAGCCCTCCACACATTTACCATATGCTTGAGTTCCTTGCAGACGGCTCTTCTCTCATCTTCTGTCATGTCACTCCATCTCTCCTGCAAAGTCCCACCCTCAATCAAGGACATGTAAATAAAACTCTGCCCCCCATCCTCAATCCAGCCGAAGACCTCAGGGACCGGAACTTGGCCTTGCAGCTGCTCGCGCAACATCATCTGAGTCTGAGCCTCGACAATGGTTACATCAGCTCCATACTTGATAGCTAGCCTCAGCGACGGGATCATGACCGGTGGCGGGCGATTGAAACTTGTGGTGCGGATGTCGCCCGACTCATTGTTAATGGCTCTTATTTCAGCTGGCGTAGGAAGCGCAGGCGCTCGTCGCTCCTTGAAGAAACTGGATTCAGGGAAGGTCTTCATCTGGCTGAAGATGGGGTAGCTATCTAAAATAGGGCTTTGGTTTTGAAGTATCCGCGGTCGACGCACGTAGACGGTGGCCTGATTCTAAGGTTGGCCGTTCGGTCATCCAGCAACGAGTAGCAGAGCACACCTGGAGCGTTGTGCTGGCAGGGCAGGAGGGGTACGCACATCCTCGCGTCTCATATAGCGGCGCGCGTACAGTAGTACAATTCTCACCTGCCACTCCAGGTGTGAAAAAAGTGGCTCATTTTAGCACGTGAGCAACACCAAAACCAAACTTAGCAAGCGTCTAAAAAGGCACTTTTTTTGGGATTCAAATTTTCTAGTACTTACGCATATGATTTAGAAATAGATAAATAGCCTTGATGCTAATAAGTTATAGGCATTTTAAACGTTGCGTTACGTTATAACAGCACAATGGAATGAGTGAAGTAGGAATTAGGGGGTGCGCAAAATGTGCCACTTATTTCCCAGCAAGCGCCGCTCAGCTCAGCCCCACTATGCCATCGGTACGCGCCGCCCTCTCCTGAGGCCGCGCTGGTGCAACGACAAGGCGAATGAGTTATGCGGCACGAAGCAAACCTTGAAATTCAAGGGGACAGCCATGTTTCCTCCTAGCTCCATCCAATTACAGGGCATGCCACTAGCCGCCGTACTGTAGGAGAAAGTTGTAGCCTATTACTTGCTTCAGAACAGCACCAACTTGAGAAGTATTTAAAGCTCTCTCTTCTATGCCATATAGACTCGTTCATCATCTCATTCCCAACTTCTACTTCCTGGCTTATTTTTTCACCAGTTCGCAAGCTTTATTTGACCGTTCTGCGCAGTACCACTAGAAAGAGTTATAAATCTCTCCCATCACTATGCCTGCTAGCGCTCCCATGACCGGCGCCCCACCTCCACCTCCGCCCCCACCGGCTTTCAACAAGGCTCCCACTCCCCTCCCACCCCAGCCGCCAGTGTTAGCCTCAACAGGTTCTGCCGGTGCTTTCATGGTCGAGTTGCTGATCTACAATGGCTCCCCCTTTAAGGATCACTGGGCGTACTGGGTTCGCTCGCACGCGAACCCTGACATCGGCGTTCTGATTCACGCGACCGGTGATGTGAAGAATGGTTTCATATTTGAAGTCAAGCGCAGCCATGACTTCCACGCTACCGGCAACCGTCCTACGATGAGGATCCCGCTACAATGGGTCGATGGCAAATACTTCAACGAGAAGGCGATGCTCAACGATGGGAAGCGCAAAATCGACAATGCGCCTATCTGCGATTTTGAGGCCAGTGCGTACAGGATCAAGGCTCCTGGAAAGACTCTGAATGTGGCCAATGACAAGGTAATTAAATTTCCATCCTGACTTCCTCACGTACCCCCCCTATCTGGGATACATGCCTTCCGTGTACCTGCCCTATGATATCTATCTCACTGCTCTCGTCTTGCGCACGCATTTATAGTATAGTACTATTTAATAGCAGCTAATTTCGAGATTTTTAGGTCACGTCCGGCAAAAGAATAACGCAAAGAAATTGCCAGACATGGATTGTCGAGTCTGCTGATCAACTTGTCGAGGACCATATATTCAGCAAGGAGGTTGCTGCTTACCTTCACGCAATCGAGCAGTAAATAATTTATTCTACGGGAAAATGTTGTCAGGAGCGTTGGATGTCTTGATGGTTGTCATATGTATTACGTGATGAGAGGAGGCGCGCTCAGGTTATCCAAAAAGAGGTCCTTAAGATCTCGTTCTCATAAAAAGGTGTGTTGTCCAGATAACTCGTCGGACTACCATTTTAGGTTTATTACTACGCAGAAGAAAGCAGTCCTCTTTTTGGTAGAAACGATATCGATTTCATTGGCACATATACTTACAGTTCGTAATTTCCCGGGTCATGCAAAATCTCATCAATAGGAGCTATTTTCGCGGGATCAGGATTCGTGATTTGGCATAAGACGTTTTTACTCCAGTATTATTATTCGGAAAGTCATTTTCCTGCCAGCTCGCGAGATGAAAGGCAATCGTCAGCGGCACTCTCAACCACGCCGAGAAATGCCCTCGTTGGTTGCGAAATCGCAATAGTCCACTCTCTGCTCGTAGGAGACAATTTCAAAATAAATATCCTTTTTTAAGAGCCTTCATGGCCACAGGGTCCCAAATGATTGACGCAGCATATCCGTTTAGTAAAGTTTTGAGCTGAGGGTTTTCAACCTAGCAGGGCTAACCCTGGCGCCGTAAACACATGTCACGTGACTAATGGACCAAAATAAGAATTGCTCCGTTAGGCTTCCCCTCGCCTTACCCAAAAATTCATGACGATAAGGCGTATCGTACCCATCGATTCTTTCTGACACCCCAGGATTCAAGATTCTCCCTGCCGATCATCGAGCTCTGGAGCACTTTCGAAACTCATTTCAGAAGTCGCCCGTTCATCGAAGTAAAGATGGGATCTCGCGAGAAGACAATCGTGGTTGTTGGACCCAACAGCACTGGGAAGGCTACCACCATAGGTTCCATGCTCTTCAAAGTTAGTCATGAATAGTATTGTGAAACTACATGCTAACAAAATCATAGTATGGAGGTATTGACATGTTGACCATGCAAAGGTTTCAGCAGCAAGGAATTGCAACGTACGATCAGGCGGCAAAATTTTTGAAAAGCCTGAATGTCAAACTACATTTTGACACTCCAAAACATCACGTGACGGTATCAGGTATGAAAGATGACACTTTCGAGGGGACAAGTTTTGACGAGCAGATTAGACATAAGTGCCGGCCAAGCAGATTGTGCTATTCTTGTGCTCTCTGCACATACTACAGCACAGCAGAGAGAAATCACGAAGGAGGCTATGAGTGCTGCAAAACAGCTCATCATCCTCATTAATAAGATGTGAGTTGTGACCTAAATCACCCAGTGACACACTTACCAATATATAGGGATGCAATCGATTGGTCAGAGGAGCAATTCCAGAAGATCACAGAGGAACTTGGCGAATATGCATTGAAGTAAACAGCGGTCCTGGACACTCAAATTGCACTAGTTCTAATTTCTTTGCAGTGTCCCTACCATCCCAATCTCAGCGTTGCATGGGGACAATGTGGTCGAGAGATCATCTAGAAGTCTTTGGTACAAAGGCTGGGAGAGTAGAGGTCAAAGTGGTACCACTCTCCTCGAGGCTCTCGACGTATCACTCCAGAGTTGATTGGGGAACGGGGATTCAGGAAAGACGTCAAGGACGGATCTCAGGTTTTACGAAGATAGGGTAACTTCAAAGAGTGTAACGACTCTATTCGCTAAGCCGTTGCAATACTCTAACAACATCTGGGTATCGTGTCGCGTGTGACAACGGAGTTCGTCCGTCATTGTCTTTGCTTTCGATATCGATTCCCCTAGCGTTCAAGAGCAATTTGACAACATCCAAATATCCATAACCTGCGGCAAATGAGAGAGCACTTCGCCCGTTTGCGTCTTTTTTATTCACGTCAACAAGGCCCGAGTCAAGTAGTATCTGCACGGTTGTAGGTGCTTGACTGAAGAGAGCCCACGCTAATGGCGTCCAACCGTCAACATCCTCTTTGTCAACGCCTTCGCGATCATGCTTGATCAGATATTCAACAACACTATCATGACCTCCCGCACAAGCCCATGAGAGTGCATTTCGCCCGTCCTTATCCCATTTAGATAGATCGATACGTTGGCTGCGCCGCATGAAGATAGTCGTTTGCAAATGACCGTTTCCTGCTGCCCAAGACAACGCAGTTCGGCCATTTCTGTCTGTTTTGCCGGCTTTGAGATCTTTCAGACTCATAAGGTATTTTACGAGCTCAAGTTCGCCTGCTGAAGCAGCCCAGGAGAGAACATTTCGGCCCGATCTATCAACATGATTTATGGAGACGCGGCAGTCTGTTGCCAGCAGCCTGAGTACGTCTATGTGTTTCCCACTTATTGACCAGAACAGAGGTGTCCAATGGTCAAAGTCTGCAAGGTCAGGCAGGATTCCTTTGTGCTGGAGAAGCTGCTCAACAACTTCTACAAAGCCATTCCCAGCAGCAATAGAAAGAGGTGTTCGACCCCCCATAGCAGCATAGTTGACACGGTATTCATTGTGTTCGGAGATAAATCCATCATCCTCCAAGAGAAGTTTCACTACACCCAAGCGATTGAAAGATACCGCAGCGATAAACGCACTTTGGCCGTTAAGAACCTTCACATCCTGATTGATATTCTCTTTAAGAAGCAGATCTACTATGTCAACGTGTCCCATCCGTGACGCCCAGTAAAAGCCGAGTATGCCTATTTCTGATTTGATAGGAAGCCTCTCACCGTAGAGAAATTTCAGTGATGATGTATGGCCGAAATAGCATGCTGCCACAAACGGATCGAAGTTTCGAGGGCATGACAGATTTATCTCCGAATGATGCCAGTAAAACCGTAGCCAATTGAGTCCCTGGAAGCTGCGGGTATCTGACAACAATATCACCGATTGTTGGAGCTCGAGTGGACTTATCGGGCTAGCTAACGAAAAGTGTTCTGCCCAGTGCCTCGCGGAGTAGTCGAAGAATGTGTATTTCATTGCAATGGATTCGCAGGCTTCTGCCTCGAGCGCTGCGGGATCCTTGAACAAACTGTCCTCTTCTAAGTCAAATGGGTCCCAAATTTGTTCCGTAGATCCGACTTCGGTGGAGACTGCGACCAGGGAAGTTGGAGAAGTTTCGGCGTATGACTGATCTATTGAGAAGAGGTCCTGTTTGAAATCATTAAGCAACAAATATGAAATACACATTTCAGCTAAGAGCAAGCTTGCCCTTCGTGGATCAACGCCGTATGTGGCCGACAGTGGGTTCTCGGTTTGGGTTTCGAAGCTCTGAAGGAAGTCCTTGAGGGATTGATGAACCAGATAGATCCGACAGTCCCAGATTCTTACGAGTGGACCCAACACCCCTTCAATTGTTGCCTGAACATTAGGTTGCGCATCCTCTTCGACAGCAGCCAGAGAGTAATGATGGCCCTGCATTGCAATTAGAATTCGCATCTCGTCTAAGGTCAGTGGCCTTGAACTTCCGATGAGGAAATGCAGCATCCTAGTGGCGAGCGGTTGGTACTCTGTAGAGATTTCGTGAAGGAAACGCTCATATGTTGCAGTCAACGTCCTTGGTAGTTCGTCGATTATGCGTCTGAAGTCCTTTTGCGATGCCAGTAAACTCTTTTCCAGGAGGTGGAGCACAAGAGTGACCCAAAGAAAGGTACGATCTGCTCTAGAATAAAGCGCATTCTCGAGGTAAGTTCTAACTTCAGGCTTGCAACGCGTTCGCTGGACGATGCCCTCAACTTTCATCTCTATGACCAGCCTCAAATCGTGTTCGACATGGTCCTGGGATATATCGATTTGGAGGAGATTAGTTCCATATTGACGTCTCAACAAAGGTCGGCTCGTGATAAGGAATTTGATATAGGGAGGATGTGAGCCAATTGATCGTGATCTGCCAATGAGATTCATTACGTCCTGTAGGAATCGTTCTCTCGTGGTCTCCTCACACTCGTCGATAGCGTCGATTATAATGCTTATGGGACCGACTCGCCTATCGCTGGCAATTTCCACGAAGAGTCTCCACAGTTCATTGAAATTCTGGTCAAACTGTGGGCCGTAGAAATCGTACGCAGCCTTGACATATTTGATCAGCAATCGACGCCGCACTAACAGTTGATGAATGAGACTCCTGAGAATCGCTAAGCTATCCCTCTGCGTGTTAATCTTTTCGTCGCAGAAGAAGTAACATAATGTCGTGCGCACGCTTGGGGGAAATTCACTTGCGGTGAGGTACTGCAAAAGATACGCTGAGAGAATCGTTTTGCCACTTCCAGGGTATCCAATTATCCAAAGTAGGCATGTTTGTTTTTGTAAATTCCAGTTATGATATTGCGAATGGGACAAAATCCATCGACAAGTACCCTCTACGGGGGTAGGAAGTGAGGACTTGTACTCTGCTGCATTTGTGGTATGCTGAGTCAAGATCGCGATGCACTTCCTCTCTACATCATTTAAGGCTCGTATATTGTTTAGCTTCATGGCACAGTGATCAGGAACTAAGAGCTACATACAGTAAGATGCAGAAGCTGTCGTCGTTTGGCTCGGAGGCCCAATTTTAACGTTGGCACGAGCTCTCTCCTGCTCCAGTATAACTTGTTCCATCTTCTTTTGCACTCCTGCTATAAGGATCTGGATCTCTCCTAGAACTTGTTTGTAGCCTTCATCGTCCTTGCTTGGGAATCGGCACATGGACATATGGTTTGCGTTGATAATTTGGGTTGGCTCTGTGGTGGTGATCGAAGACGAGAAGGGCTCCACAACCTATGAAAAGGAGAATACGGTCAGCTAAGATGTCACCAGAGGAGGTGTTTAAGAGATTTTTACTCTCTCATTCAGCTTTAAATAGCTCACCCCAGCCACTCCCTTGGCTTCTTGGAATGTCAAGACTTTAAAACGACGGTCTTTCTGCTCGTAAAGCTTCATAAAGAGCTCATGGATAAACTCGAGTTCGGCACTATCAACCCGGAGTGCCCGTATATTCTGGTCTGTTGTATCAAAACCGGAAACAGAAACAATCTTTCTGACAACTTCAGCCATGCCAGCCTTATTACTACCTCGGTGGGGAGTACCAAGAAAAAGTACTCCCTCTGTGGAGCTGTAAATGTCGAGTATAGCGGGTTCGGTATCAGTGGCAGCGCGACGAAGAACCTGCAGATACGTAAGTCAATTGAATACGTTGCCAGGTTGTTGCATTTCCGAGATGCTCACGTCCTTCACGATGATACCTTGTACTTGTCAGCTCCGACCCGTTTGTGTGTAAGGCAACTTACCTCCAAGAGAATGTGCTACAAATATGAGGCATCTGCCTTGCTGTTATTGGCTTTAGTCGGCGAACACGAAGGGAACTCGAGGGACTGACGCAATTCAATCTGTGGATCTTCAACGCGTGTAGGAGGTTTTTGGCATGTGCGGCGATGTTACTCTGGTTTGCGGGCCCGTTGAAAAAGTGGGAGATCTTTGAATCATAACCCCAGGTGAGAATCCTTGCATTCACACAATCAGACGGAAGGAGATCCAGTGGCCAAAAAACCTCATCTGCCCCAAGCTTGCGTGTATCCTTTGACCCATCTCTGCGTTTCCGCGAGAATAGTTTCTTGATCGTGCGATGGGAAGAGCCAACTGCGTCCCTCGAGCCATGTAGTTCGGTCGTGGATGTCTTTTCGCAAGTCCAAGTTTCCCGCGGATGGCCTTGTAAGCCGTGAACGAAGATAATACTGGACAATTAACTAGACTGTGGTTGTGGCTTGAGTGGAGGGAAATATACTCTGCAACAGCATATTCTGGATCGTAAAGTAGAGAAAACCCAATGTCGTTGATCCTGGGCCGTTGCGTCGACTGTGGAGTTTCCTGTTATTCTGCATTAGCTCTTCACTATCACAAGACTCCCTATTTCTAGCATACCATGTTGGGTTATTTGTGCGCTATCACGCGTTGAGGTACCGTCGGAGATGCAATAGAGGGGACTCACGAGGGTATTCAGATAGGCTCGTCGCATCTTGCTAGCTATTCCCTTGCGAGCAAATTACAGGCGCAGGGCTTCCTAAGTTTCCTAAAAAGGCTAGAGCAAACCAACCCAGCCAGGTTCGCGAGTGACGCGGAAAGAGGATGCCCCGCCCGAGCCGACTCATGCGCACGTGCTTTGTTCGGTATTTTCCTGCATCGGATGAAAGCTGAGTATGTCACGTTTTCCAGTAGCCAAAGCCTTCTGCGCCACGAAAAAGAAACACAGAGATTTGCAATGTAACGTCGCTATTGGCAGCAGTGAAGGATAAAGTTGGGATGTTGAATAGCCTCTGACAATTCGAATTCTACCCCAAGCCACCCAAGCTACTTCACAGGAGCTGCATACATCTTAGTACCACCACCTACATGCGCTAGCCTCGAATTGCTGCGAAACATCTTCAGGCACTCATGTGAGTTGCTAGTCTCTTCTACAAATGCTGCCCTTGCGATGTAAGCTCACATCATTGAAATTGATTGAATACGCTGGTTCATCTCATATCGGTACACCATTTGCGAATCGTATAACGGATGCAATTGCATTGACTTCGTGTAGTTACACATAATTGTGCGGGGCGTTTTTACCTTAGCCTATTGTCTAATGATTTCCAGTGGTTCAAGCGGCACTTGGGGTCACGAGACTGCAGATTTGTATTGTCGTCAAGGCACGTAGCACTAATTGCGTAATTATTTCTTGGCCGACTCCGGTGGAGGGGTAATGCTGTTGTCGCCTGAGGCATAACAGGGAAAGATTATATGTGGCTGTAAATCCTTCACTCGCTTATTATGATGCGGCATTTTATGTACCACCAACTTATCCGGATAAATCCGACAGGCAGGTTTCCCTACATTCTATGTCTGCAAACTTTAAAATTAGACTTGAACTCAATCAAAGCTTTAGATTATGGGCCCAAAATCTGGGAATAGGGGATTGTCCGTAGTAAAGCAAGGGGTTCTATGTATGGCAACTTTGAGAGCCCATAGCATATCCAAAACTATAATATTTTTATAAATGCAAGTCTATGCCTTGAAGATAAATAGCTAAAGAAGAATAGTAAACTAAATAATAATCTATATATTAATGTGGTGCGAATTTGAGAACCTCAGACTGTGAAGTCTTTCCGGCACGCAGGGATGGACGTTAATATCTACAGCTTCGAATTAATAATCAAATGAAAATTTTGTCACTATGCATGAACTCCCCCTGTGCTCTCTGTGATGAATCTTTCAAAGTAATGAAAGCCTGCAGTGGAATCGCTTGTGCGTACCTTCGATTGCAGAATTGCGACTACGGCGGCGGAACTGCTCTACACCAGCAACTTCGCGACTTACCTATTCACGTCCCGTCCTTCGCCTATGAGAACTGCAATCGGTCTTATCACGCTCTTTCCCGGCGTTTGATTATGATTCTTCTGTATCACCAGCTACGTCGCATGCCAACTTCCGGAGACACGAGAGGTGGCGTTTACGGCCACAAGCAATGTTTCAGTCGTATCATTTTTCATCATACCTTGCCACTGAGAGATAGCAGGTTTTGTGAAAAGGAGCACATGTTACAGATTTTCTGCAAAAATGTTCAGGGAATTTATATAAATATCGATTGTCTCCAACGTGGGCTTTGCAGTTCACATCCTCCTGATGACCTGATAGTATCCACCAGTTTCTAAAATCATGCCCAAGCTGACTCACCTCTACCTCCGGCGTTTCATTGTTTTCTTGCTGTTCTCTGAACGAGACTTCAACTTCGTACTGTAACGTACCTGCAGTGTCCCTTTGCTCCTCTCGGGAAAGTGCGCTGATATCTCGTCCCACGAGAGACCCTCTTCTTTCAAGCTCAATAGAAGGTCATCTTCTTGGGTCGAAAATCGCGTTCTGGTTAGTCCGCTCAGAGCCAGTTCTTCCACAGGTAATGGTTCGGAGACGCTCCCCGCTTGTCTGCGCGGTCTCCGCGATATTCTACCAAATTCTTGTTCCTGGAAGTTCTCCTTTAGTGACTGCAGTGTGGCCGGGGAAACGCTGTGCTATGGCTGCCCAGGTCTTGTCCTCGCGGACCATCCTAGCCAACAGACTCTCTTGATTCTTGGTCAGTCCCTTGCCTGGCTTGCGAAAGACAGCAGCCTCCACTGACGACTCCCTAGAGCTAGTGCTCGAGGCTTCTGAGTGCAGTGGGAGGTTCAAGTGCCCAGGGATATGTGGCAACGAAAACTCGAGATTGTATGTGATCTGATTGCCAATCGTAACGCGTTTCAGGAAACCCCGGAAGGACCATTCATGATACTCCGCGACTGGTGCCGACTCCTCCGTATCCGAGGGGCTACGAGAGCTTTGTGAGTCGTCGTGGTGGACGGTATTTGCGGACATGGGCGGGTAAGCAAGATCAGTCTGGGACTGCGCATCGCTGAATTCGAGTTGCGTAGTTGAGGGTGGTGTTGCATTGTGAGGCCGTTCCACGGAAGGCTTTGGTGAGCTCTGACGAAGGGGAGGCGTTTGAGGCAAATCAAGAGGCGCGAGGAACAGTCTCCGTTGCTTTGTAGGTCGTGGGTTCTCGTCTTCCTCGTCTGTGTTACGATCGTGACCGCTGCTCTCGGAATGACGGATGCTACCGCTGATTGCTGCATGTTGGTGCTGCAGCTTCTCTCCCCGCTGCTCGCGCTCTCCATCATCATCATGTAAGCGGCTTTGAGGGGTTCGTGGGGTATAGTGTTTTTGACCGTCTGTAGGACTTGGCAGGTGCGCGTGATCGGCTTGAGACTCCTCATCCATTATCCCAGGTTGGGTGGCAGATGGCGTAGGGCTGTAAGGCCGTTGAAGTGGTGACGTAGATGACGGTATCAATGTATTCTTCGCAGACTCTCGGCTTGGGGCCCGTCGCTTTGCAGGCCGTGTATCTTCGTTACCCGCTTCCTCCCAGGTAGCGTCATATTTATTATCGCTGGTATCGAAATGCTGGCTGCTGCTTCTTGTCTTGTCCTGGCGCCGCCGTTCCTCCCCGCATTGCTGCCGCCCGCTATGGCCATCGTCCCGCTCTTTTTCCCCGTCGTTCTTTGTCGCCTGGCTTGCTACTTCTACCGCTGCCACCTCCTCCTGTTGCTCCCTCTCTTCTGCCATTTCCACCTCTACGCCAGTCTCCCGCTGCTCCCATTCCAGGCCCTCGTGTAGGGTGGCATGTAGAGAACCATCTCTTAGCTCTTCTGGTCGGCTCCCGGCGGTTTCGCTGCTTTGTCGACTCCTGATCTCGTCCTGCGATTCCTTTGAGCGAGGAGGATGTGAGGAGCTTGGTGCGCCAGCTGCTGGTGGTACCATAACCAAACCCATTTCTTCCTCCGGATCAGCCGTGCTATCCTCAGTCCATCCACCACCATCGCCTGTGCCGGAAGGCTCGAGTAGGGAATGCAGCGGGGGGGCTGACTGCACCGACGTGCTCTGAGCGGTGTTGCCGATGTCTTGCTGCTTGGTCTGATCCTGTGGGGGCCCAGAGGATTGGCGGAGACCTTGAGGTTGACCTTGAGCAGGAGCAGTAGGCACGCCTTGCTGTTCACAAGAGCCAGGCTCTAACACTGGCTCATAAACATAATGGCCCTCCTCCACATCCCACCATTTTTCAAAACTGGGTGCACTTATTGACGTGGCCAACCCAGAGGTGAATTCCGAGCTTGCAAGGACATTGTGCAGACTCGCACCTGGTTCAACATGTCCAGTATCAGCATTCCTGCTGCTAGCAGTGTCTTCGGCCTCGTCCTCATCTATAATCACCGGCCGGTCTGCGTATCATTAGCAGACTGCTTAATATGGAGAGAGAGTCGATATGCATACCTTGACTGCCTCGTGTGTCGTCTTCATCCAGCCCTGATGTTGTCTGGTCGATGCGCATGCTAGCCCCATCGAGATCTGGCGTGACTATATTCTGAAGGCTACGCTCCTGCTTTGAACCTTGCGATGATATATTTGTAGGCAAAGTAGTTCCGAAAAGCTCGCTGAGAGATGGAAGATCGTCGTCTGATCCCTCGCCATCTTTGGCAATAGTGCCCTCACCACCTAAATTGACAGGTTAGAACGATTAATTTAGATATATCTTCTTCACGTACCTTCTCTCGCCACAAGGTTCCGATCCGCGTCATCCTGACATGTAGAGTGGGTAACAGCATTCGTAGCGAAAGGCCTGAGATGGCCGTAGCTTTTGTGAACCTGATTTGGCCGGTTGTGCGTTGACATGTTTTGGGTGTGGTGAAGGTTGTTTGCGCGAAGAGACTGGCCAGTTTGAGCACGCCTAGGCGCATGGCTGTTGTAGGATGACGGAGTTAAAGGTAGCGAAAATAGGATAGAATTTCTCTGGAAAGCAGCCATCGTGAAATGAAAAAGACGAAACAGAGGGAATAAGGTCGAGGGTTTCTGGATAGCGAGAGGGTTTTTGAGTGGGTTATGTGGTAGCCAGTGGGCGTCCCCTTATAGGAATTCGCGTATTCTTGCTCGACGCTCTTCGTCTCCTTTGCCGCGCAAAATTGCCGTGTTCTCGCCATGCAGCCCCGCCGGTTGAAAGAAACTGCATACGCATGAATCCTCAGCTCTCCAAGCCACTGCAGAGACATATATCCTCAAGGCATTTCGCAAGAATAACTGGCCAATCGCCGAGCTTCAAAGCTGGGCGTGTACAACAGGCCCCTGGCGGAGACGTGATATGAGCTCCTCCTCACATAACTTCAAACATCTCACCTGCACATCCCCCGGCTTCACCGACGATCGAAGAATAGGCTTGCCATCGGCCAAATCCTGTTGTAAACCTGATCCACCTCATACATCTACTCGTTCGTTGGAGCCTGCAGACAAGCTCTTCCCGAGATCCCACGATCCCCTTCATCTCCATGCCTGCTAGTGACCAATTCCTCTCACCGCCGGTGTGCCGTATTCGGTCCGCAGGAAGCTCAGCTGAAGCTTCCAGCGAGGGAATCTGCAACTCTACCACCGCCACGTATGCAGACATCGGGCCTTCTTGTCGCAGCCTGGCTCATGGTAGAGAGCGCCCACCACCGTCTCCACCAAGATTGTTCGCCCTACGCGTTATTCCGCGGCGTAGCTAGGCAGAAACCATCCACGTCCTCGCGAGGCATTCTTCGATTGCCCAGGCCAGTTGGGCAGAAATTGGGATTCAGGACAGGCCTCCGCTGCCGCAACCACCGAGGGCTGGCCGCGGTATGAACATGGCGCCAAGCTGGTCTGATCCTCGTATCTCGGCCACTACAACGCGATCAAAGGGGCGATCGTCGTTGCAGACAGTCATGAGCATCGAATTTCGAGCGGGAGATCGAGGGTTCTGGCTTCAAACAGGCTGTGCCGTCCAAGGTTTTCAGCTGCGGCGAAGCTGGCGAAGTTGGTTCTGAGTGGGTTTCAGCGGGAGGGGTTCACGGCGTATGGCGAGAGCGAAACGACCGCGCAAGGGCGTGTTTGAAAAGATTGAAATGAGCAAAGGTTGAGCAGAGGTGAGCGCGAACTTTTATAGACGTTGAAAGCGGCGGCGGGCCCGTGCACGCGCCTTGCCCGATGCGGCGGACGCTAAACCCGGGGGGGCCAACACCACGCTCCAGATTATATTAATAATCTGTTGAATAAATAAGGGTTCAGTGTCATACTCGTTGCCTGTCACGTAAGGCACCAATAGAGCTAGTTAGATGGTCTGTGCTTAGACCTGTATAGCTTG
>QYAL01000127.1:0-52291 GCA_003988805.1 Ploettnerulaceae sp. D365
CAGTCTTATATAGAAACTTCATTCCTGAGTGCGAGCCCGCGAGCCCGTCGCCCTGGCTAGCACACCACGTGACTTCGTTGCTTACGGAATTCTTGGCTTTTCTGTGCAGCCATGCTGCCGAGCCTCAGGGCCAAGAATATCCATGACTAAGCCGAATCGTGACACTAACTACGTCGCGTAGTCAGTCGAGAACCTAGGAACGTTACAACCATACGCGGGCTTCAAGTTGAACGTTTCTTCCGAGAGTGCTTTTTCTGTTCCAGCCATCGTAAGCCATGGCTTCTTATTTCAATAAAGCATTTCCGAGTACTGCCGGACAGGCTCAGCACCTTCTATATCGTCTTCTTAGAACGTGGTCCATAGGTCCCCCGCGATAGTGTTTGCACGGGATAATCCCACGTGTGTTAGGAGAGAAGTCTGAGTGGTGCAGGAGCCTCAACTGCCAAGAGCCTTATCTCGGGCAGTATACGCCATTATCTGCGTGCTTTAAAGACGTACTCTACTCCCGGTTTCATCTTGGCTATATAATAGGCTCCTTGTTTCCGCCCCTTCCTTGGCGGAACTTGGCGGAACTTGGCGGAGCTGCGGAAAAGTATTGGGATTCTTGGCATACTACTTCTTTTGAGCGATACTTTCCTTATTTTCAGCACAAATTCAAGCTCTAAAGTTAGAGCGAAGCAAAATGGTCGATTACAAGCATTCTTCCTTCAAATCAAACACTGGCATGTCGGAACGTGTATAATCTACACGGCTTCCTACCCGTGAAAATCGTAGGATTTTTACCCACTCTAATAAGAGTGGTAGGGAAGGAAAAAAACCCGCCCCTCTGCCATATAAATGGTCCTGCCTATCCAGTTCTTCTCACCATCAGTAGTACTTAGTACCATCAAGACGAATTCTTTGTAGACCTAGTATCTGCCCACAATCTTTCAAAATGGTGCTCTCGGAATATACCTATGTCTTCGCCATTGGCACTTTCTTTGCCATGCTTGATGCCTACAACAATGGTGCAAGTGAGTAGCTTTGATCTTCCTTTAGATTGGCCTAGTGCTAATTATATTGGCAGATGATGTTGCAAACGCATGGGCTACTAGTGTCTCGTCAAGATCTATCACGTACAGGCAAGCAATGATCTTCGGCACGATCTTCGAAATGCTTGGTGCTATCACAGTCGGTGCTCGAACGGCAGATACCATCAAAAATGGTATCATCCCTAACGCTGCATTCAAAGGCGATGCCGGTGTTCAGATGTTAGCCTTCACGTGTGCACTCGCAGCTGCTTCCTCTTGGGTCATGTGGTGCACACGACACTCTGCTCATGTCTCCTCCACCTATTCGCTCGTTTCTGCCGTTGCTGGTGTGGGTGTTGCAACTGCGGGAGCCTCTCAGGTTCAATGGGGATGGAACAACGGAAAAGGTCTCGGTGCCATTTTTGCTGGCCTGGGAATGGCACCTGCAATCTCCGCTTGCTTTGGTGCTCTTATTTTCATGTCAATCAAGCTTGTGGTGCATCTCCGCAAGAATCCCGTACCATGGGCTGTTTACTCTTCTCCATTGTGTAAGTATATGTACACCGTGACATTACCTTTGTGGTTCAGCTGTCGAGAGACTTATTGACTTGATGTGACGCAGGGTTCCTTGTGGCCGGCACTATATGCACGTTGAGTATTGTCTACAAAGGGTCTCCTAATCTCGGTCTTGGTAAGAAGCCCGCCTGGTATATCGCAGCCGTGACAATGGGTACGGGTGGGGGTGTTGCTGTCTTGGCAGCTCTCTTCTTCGTTCCATTTGTACACGCAAGAATCATTAAGAAGGACGCCTCGATCAAATGGTGGATGTTTGTCCAGGGTCCATTGCTCTACAAACGGCCAGTCATCGAAGAAGCCGACCGCGCCAACGTCCCTGATTATGCCGTTGTCCAAAATGACGAGCCAGTGCACTCTTCTACGGACTCCGGCAGTGATACCAGCAAACCTGACGTCAAGGATGCGCCTTTGAAGGACACGGTCGACATCGAAAACAATGAGAAAAGCCTTGCTGCGTATGAAGCAAAACAGTCCAATTACAAGGAGATGATGCAAAAAGGTCAGGACAAGCTTCACGCAAAGATGTGCCAAAAGCGTGGACCGTTCGGATGGGCCATGCGAACCCTTCGTGATAACAATATGGGTCCCGGCGAGGTCTATGAACTCCACAACATGAGAATTATCGCAAAACGCGTTCCTGCTATGATAATCGTCGGTGCCCTTTACGGTGTGAACTATGATATTCACGCCGCTCAGACTGGCATCCACGGAACTCCGGAGGGCAAACGCATGGAGCGTGTATACGCACATGCCCCAAAATACTCTAATGAAGTTGAGCATTGCTACTCATTTGTCCAAATTCTCACCGCCTGTACAGCCTCTTTCGCACACGGTGCTAACGATATTGGAAATTCGGTTGGTCCATGGGCTGTCATTTACTCTGCCTGGCATACTGGCAATGCCGCCAAGGCCAAGGCTACTGTCCCAGTTTGGCAACTCGCAGTTCTCTCCCTCACAATTTCGTTGGGTCTGATAACTTACGGGTATAACATCATGAAGGGTATGTGATATATTAATTGATACCCCAGACTTATTCTGTGCTAACTCATCTCTCAGTCATGGGCAACAAGATCACATATCACTCTCCTAGCAGAGGCTGCTCCATGGAAATGGGTGCTGCCATCACCGTCCTCGTCTTCTCGCAGTACTCCCTTCCCGTATCTACTTCGATGTGCATCACTGGTGCCACTGTTGGTGTCGGTCTTTGCAATGGTACATTGAGGGCGGTCAATTGGCAGCGAGTTGGCCTATTACTCCTCTCGTGGATCGCTACGATCCCCATCGCCGGTACCCTGGCCGGTATTCTTATGGCTATAGTCCTCAACGCACCACACTTCTCCTGACAGCCCCGCCTACTGGTCAATTGCTTGACGTATATTCAAAACTGGTACATGTTATTGATTAAGTGACTATCTATCTTTTGACGAGATGCTACACCCTGTTTTAGTACTACCCCGGTCTGACAGTCCATCAATTCAGATTATGCAGTCTCAAAGCAGTGAAACTTTATATAGCCAGAGGACTTCAAATGTGAAATTCCTGTACTATGCTCGCTCTTTGTTTCGGCAGAATGACATGTCCCGTAAGCTGCCACAGAGAGTTTTTCCCCTTAAGTTAGGTTCAAGCCTTCGAGCATGTCACTAGTAAAATTTCCTTACTCCTCTAAAGCATAGTAGGCCATTTCTCTCGCAACATCTTAGTTCCCTCTGTTTGTACGAAATCCCAACTCCAGAGTTCCGAGTTAGTCCTTTCAAGACTACCATGATATATTCTAAAAGTGTCCACTGTCCTACCGCCAACTTTTTTTTCACCACCGGTCCACCGTTCGTCCACTATAAAGGAAGGGATTTAAACGAAGTGAGAACGACTCGGATCTATATAAAACACGTTGGACTCAGTAGCTGATGCTGCTGATGCTGCTGATGCTGCTTATGCATGAATCGGGTGTTGAGTACGATCTAGTTGGCTGAAAATGTATTTGTTACAATGAGATCAAGATTGACTTGACTTTCTTATGCATGTCAGAATCACTACTGTGTTGCTATTAGTCAGCACTCTACCTAAAATCTCTTCAGCCTTATTTCGAGGCTAGTAATTGAAAGGTATATATCACGTGATATGCACTAAGCGCCAAATTCGGGGGAGTCGCGAGATCCCTGTCGAAAAAAGTTCACAGCGCCAGTAAGAGTCATAGCCATTGTTAAATCTCTCCGGAATCTGGACTCAGGCTTCCTCCTGTTTTATCTGAGGGTAACAATTTCGTAGGATCACCCAATTGAAACGATTACAACGTCTGAACTGGATTGCCATTACATTTATTTATCATTGCTAGAGTTACTGCGTCGCACCGAATCAAATATGGGGTCAACGGGGCCCCACGCACCAACGCGCATTGCTATTCTAGGCAAAGAGGACATCGTTGTTGACTTTGATATCTGGGAGAATTTTGTGGTAGAGGATCTCCTCTCCAATCTCCAGTCTTCTACATATGTCCTTATTACCGATACGAACATTTCACCTCTCTATGTTCCGGTGTTTACAAAAGCTTTCAGCGCTCGAGCAGCAACATGCACAGTGACTCCACGACTCCTTGCATATGAGATCCCCCCTGGCGAAAGCTCAAAAGGCCGAGAAACCAAAGCCGAGATCGAAGATTGGATGCTGTTGGAGCAATGTACAAGAGATACAGTTATAATTGCTTTAGGCGGGGGTGTTATTGGGGATATGGTTGGTTATGTGGCAGCAACCTTCATGAGGGGCGTACGCTTCGTACAAGTTCCTACTACGTTGCTATCTATGGTAGATTCTTCGATTGGTGGGAAGACTGCAATTGATACACCGTTGGGCAAAAATCTCATTGGGGCTTTCTGGCAACCCCAGAGAATCTATATTGATTTAAGGTTCCTCGAGACGTTGCCTGTGCGAGAATTCGTCAACGGCATGGCCGAAGTCGTCAAGACTGCAGCTATATGGGATGAAATTGAATTTGCTGCGTTGGAGGACAATGCGAATCTGTTGATGGCTACTATTACAGCCAAGTCATCCGACCCCTCGACTAGACTGGACCCGATCCGAGATATCTTGAAGCGCATTGTGTTAGGATCGGCGAGAATAAAAGCGAAGGTGGTGTCCGCAGACGAACGGGAGGGTGGTTTGAGGAATTTGTTGAATTTCGGCCATTCTATTGGACATGCATACGAAGCAATTCTCACTCCACAAGTCCTACATGGTGAAGCTGTTGCCATTGGCATGATTAAGGAAGCAGAGCTAGCTCGTCATCTGGGTGTTTTAAAGCCTGGTGCAGTAGCACGCTTGGTAAAGTGTATTTCGAGTTATGGCCTTCCTACTACCCTTGGTGACAAGCGTATCCAGCAACTCACAGCCGGGAAATCCTGCCCTGTGGATCTGTTGCTGGAGAAGATGGGGATTGATAAGAAGAATGACGGAAATAAAAAAAAGATTGTTCTTCTATCTGCGATCGGAAAAACACACGAGCCTAGGGCTAGTGTGGTAGGAGATCGTGCAATTAGAATTGTACTCTCGGATTCCGTCGAGGTTACTCCTGGTATTCCTAACGCACTGAAAACCGAAGTCACCCCGCCAGGATCTAAAAGTGTTTCTAACCGTGCTCTTGTGCTAGCTGCATTGGGAACCGGGCCTTGTCGAATCAAGAATCTGCTGCACTCGGATGATACAGAGTTCATGCTTACTGCGATTGGAAAGCTCGGAGGCGCATCTTATGGCTGGGAAGACGCTGGAGAGGTCTTACTCGTTGAGGGTAAAGGGGGCGATCTTCGAGCGAGTCCCTCAGAGCTATACATTGGCAACGCTGGGACTGCTTCGAGATTTCTGACCACTGTCGTGTCTCTTTGCAAGCCATCCTCGGTAAAGTCAACTGTCCTCACTGGGAACGCTCGAATGAAAGTAAGACCGATAGGTCCTCTTGTGGACTCCCTCCGAGAAAACGGCGTTCAAATCAAGTACCTCGAAAAGGAGCACAGCCTTCCACTTGATGTTCCTGCATCTGGTGGATTTGCTGGTGGCGAGATTGAGCTTGCCGCTACTGTCTCTTCACAGTATGTGTCCTCGCTTCTAATGTGCGCCCCTTATGCCAAGAAGCCAGTCACTCTTCGCCTTGTTGGGGGCAAGCCGATTTCTCAACCTTACATCGACATGACTACAACAATGATGGCATCCTTTGGCATCAGCGTTGTCAGGTCAAAAGAAGAGCAACATACTTACCATATTCCCCAAGGAGTTTATCAAAACCCTCCAGAATATGTTGTCGAGAGCGATGCCAGTTCTGCTACCTACCCTCTCGCCGTAGCTGCTATTTCCGGGACCACCTGCATGATACCTAACATCGGTTCCAAGTCGCTCCAGGGAGATGCCCGCTTTGCCATTGAGGTACTTCGACCTATGGGTTGTACTGTTGTGCAAACCGATTACTCTACTACCGTGACAGGACCTCGTCGAGGACAACTGGTTGCTATTGAGGAGGTTGATATGGAGCCCATGACAGACGCTTTCTTGACCGCTTCAGTTCTTGCTGCCGTAGCCAAAGGAACGACCAGAATAAGAGGAATTGCTAACCAACGAGTCAAAGAATGTAACCGCATTGCTGCCATGAAGGACCAACTCGCGAAATTTGGAGTTGAGTGCCGTGAATTAGGTGATGGAATTGAAGTGGAGGGACAGTCAATCTCAACTTTGAAGAGCCCAGTTGACGGCGTTTACTGCTATGATGATCATCGTGTCGCGATGTCATTCAGTGTCCTATCGGTTGTAACACCGAAGCCCGTCCTCATAACGGAACGAGAATGTGTTGGAAAGACTTGGCCAGGTTGGTGGGACGTCTTGTCATTATCATTCAACGTTACATTAGCCGGGGAAGAGACTGCGACCACACATGCCAAGATCTGTAGCCAACCCGCCTTGTCAGATAAGTCAATATTTATTATTGGAATGCGCGGTGCTGGAAAGACAACTGCTGGCGGTTGGGCGGCAAGAATTCTCAATAGACCTCACATCGACCTCGATATCGAACTCGAACGCACTATCGGCTCCACAATACCAGACCTCATCAAAATAAATGGCTGGGACGGATTTAGAGATGCCGAGCTATCACTTCTCAAACGTATGATTGCCGAAAAACCTCAAGGCTATGTTTTTGCATGTGGTGGTGGCGTGGTCGAAATGCCAGAAGCTCGCCGTCTCCTTTCAAACTACCACGAAGCTGGTGGTATTGTTCTTCTCGTACACCGAGACACGGAACAGGTTATGGAATACCTCCAAATAGACAAGACACGTCCAGCCTACGTGGAAGATATGATGGGGGTTTACCTGCGCCGAAAACCATGGTTTCAAGAATGTAGCAACTTCCAATATCACAGTAAAGGTGGAGAATCCGGTGCTTTGTCTGTTGCCCGAGAAGACTTTGCGAGATTTCTTTCTCTCATTTCAGGAGAAAGAAATCATTTTGAAGATATTAAGAATAAACAGCACTCGTTCTTTGTCTCGCTCACAGTGCCAGATATATCGGCTGCCATTCATGCTATTCCTGCTATTGCTGTTGGTTCAGATGCTGTGGAGATTCGTGTTGACTTGCTGGAAGACCCAAATTCAACGAACGGCATTCCTACCATCGATTTTCTGAGCCTCCAGATCGCCCATCTACGGTCAGCAGTGCCCTTACCTTTGATTTATACAATTAGGACCGTCAGCCAAGGCGGCCGCTTTCCAGACGATGCTCAAGATGCGGCATTGAAACTTTACAAAGCGGCTGTAAGAATGGGTCTAGAGTACATTGATCTGGAAGTTGCTTTCCCGGAGGAGCTTCTGCGGAGCGTGACCGAGAATAAAGGATTCTCGAAAATCATTGCTTCACACCATGATCCCCGTGGCCAGCTGTCTTGGAAAAATGGCGGATGGTTTCAATACTATAACAAGGCCTTACAGTATGGGGATATCATTAAACTTGTGGGGTCTGCAAGAAGTCGGGAAGACAATTTCGACCTTGCAAAGTTCAAGGCTAGCATGACTTCTGCTCACGATGTTCCCCTGATTGCAATTAACATGGGTATTATGGGAAAACTGAGCAGAGTATTGAATGGCTTTATGACTCCTGTTTCACATCCAGCCTTACCATTCAAAGCTGCGCCAGGTCAGCTCTCAGCAGCTGAGATTCGGCAAGGGCTGTCACTTCTTGGTGAAATACAACCGAAGTCTTTCTACCTCTTCGGGACACCCATCTCAGCGTCAAGGTCACCTGATCTGCACAACACCTTGTTTCGACAGACCGGGCTTCCGCACGAGTACTCGCGCCTCGAGACGAATCAAGTAGAAGATGTTCGAGAGCTGATTCGTTCATCCGATTTTGGGGGTGCTTCTGTCACTATTCCACTCAAGCTCGATATAATCCCGCTCCTTGATGATATTACAGAAGCTGCTAAGATTATCGGCGCTGTCAACACGATCATTCCTATTGTTAGAGGACACAACGATTCGCCGCGGCTGATGGGGGAGAATACAGACTGGCTTGGAATGACCCATTCGCTCATCTCCGCGTCCTACACAACCGTCTCTTCTGGACCTCCCGGGAGTGCTCTTGTAATTGGAGCAGGCGGCACCGCTCGAGCAGCCATCTACGCTCTTCAATCCCTCGCTCATAGCCCTATTTACATTGTGTCTCGCACGCCATCTAAGCTCGCTGCTATGATCGCTACCTTCCCAGCGGAGTTCAACATTATACCTCTATCCAGAGTTGAAGCAGCGGAGAAGATCGCCAAGGTTCCTCGTGTGGCAATTGGCACCATCCCTGCTGACAAACCTATCGAGCAGAACATGCGGGAAATTCTCGCAACGCTGCTACGGCACCCAGAGGCCGATGTGACTAAGCAGAAGACTCTGTTGGAGATGGCTTACAAACCCAGCCAGACTGCGTTGATGCAGATGGCCAAGGATGCTGGCTGGTTTACTATCCCAGGTCTGGAGGTGCTCAGCGCTCAGGGTTGGTACCAAGTAAGTAGTTGTCTTCTGAGCAAGATTCCCCAAAGCTGACGAAAGAAAACAGTTCCAAAAATGGACTGGTATCAACCCATTATATGATGATGCAAGGTCGGCTGTGATGGGGAATTAAAATGTGGAATTTATACTAAAACTCAGAAGGCTGGCGGACGACGATTTCCCCAAAAGTCGTCGGATCCGACGTTTTACAATTTGTATTTAAGTTTGTAAGCGAGAGCCTGCAGAATTACAGTGGTGAACCGACTAGTAGTCGCCTATCGTGGGTCACGGTTGAATTTCAATTACATCCTAAAGATAATCATCGTTAAAATTTCAGAAGTCGACATAGCTCGGGAGGGAGGTAGACTTTTCTTTAGCTGTTGAATTAATACAGCTCGGTAGGCAATTGCAACAAGACTTTTCAGCAGAGGAAGACTCCCGAATTGTATATGGCAAAGAGTTACTGGCTACTGGCTCTTTGACGTTAAATCAAGTTAGCTCGCCACTAGTCGCTCATTCGAAATATAAACTGTCACCATGGTAAAGAATTCGCTCTCTTGCAGTTCTCTTGGACAACAGTAGTAATAATACATTGCGAGTACATTGAGTTCCTGCCGCTTAGGCATCTGTCCCGGGATTTGATCTGATACTTCATCGTCTCTTCGTAGCGATTCATAATACATTATAGAAATACACAGCCACAGCCACAGCCATAATGCAGCAAGAAAAATGCCAAGAAAATGCGAGGAAAGAAACAAGCATGGTACAGTACAACCAAATATCTATAATCTCTCATTTGCTTCAGTAGCCTAGCAGCCTAGCACACCATGCCATGCGATACCGCCCCAATCTTTTTTTTTCTTGCCATACAATCAATGCATTATGATATACACACGGTCAATTTGCTACTCATCAGCACCTGGTGGTCACGAGGCAAAAAAAGTCCAGAGTCCCAATGCGTAATATCCACATCGGGCAGAAGTCGAAACCCAGCAGAAAGCCAAAGCAAGCAAGAAGCAGCGGCAGTTGTAGAAGCGACGAATGAAAGTGGAGTGGTTCGCCGAATACAGTACGAAGCATTTCGTTGACGTCATTTCCGGTGCATCCCGGAGACCCCTGGAGACCCATTGCCAAGCCAACTTCGTACCATTGACCAACCCCACCTAAACATTTCCTATCCAATCAATTTTCCCATGCAACAACATTCGCGATGTCCGCATACATGTACTTCACATGACTTGTGGCTATCACTCGGCTATATTCATATGGGGTGAGGTAAAATAACGTGTCGAGAAGAATGTAATGCAGTACAGCGCAGTGCGATGGGGTGTTGAAACGGTCGAGGTGGGCACATAAATTCCGTGTCGAGAGTCAAGTTCATGAGTTTTTTCCCCAGGTTGGGTGTAGTAATGATGATGATCGTGAGAGCGAATCAATCATGAGCTGCTCGACGCCGGCTCTTTGACACATCGACGTGTTCGGGGTGAACGACTCTCAGGTGACGGGTGAGGGCATCGTTTCGACTAAATGTCTTCTCCTCGGTACACAACAGACAGTGGACCTTGAGTTTCCGCGCATTATGGATCGTGTCTTCATGTCGCGTGAGGTCATACGGTCTGGAGAAGATGGTATTGCAGGGCTTTCCCGTTGAAGGGTTGATTCTTTCGCACTGTATTATTTAAACCTCCGTTAGCATTCGTTCTTTATTTTTGGTGAAGGATGTGTAAATAACAGGTGATAGTAAGAGGATTGAATTTGTTGAACTTACTTTGTGAGGCCCCGCTTGCGAGTTGCGTTGTGCCGCTGATGTCATCCCGCCGTTGATTTCATCCCCCGCGCCGGCGCCGGCGCCGGCGCCGATCACTGCCGAGTTGCGATGACCCTCGCGTTTATGTTTTTGTAGCTTCGCCGGAGTGTCGAAGCGCAGAGTGCATCCGTGATATGTGCAAGTATATGTACCCGTGTCGGCCGCGGCACCCAGTGGCTTCTTCAGATCTGATGACGAGAGAATTCCGACCTCCTCAGGCGTATAGTCGCTGTTGCTGGACTCCATCGATGTCAGCGTTGACGGGAACTCCTCGCTGACGTTGGAAAGATTACTAGTTTGTCGCCGAGAATTCGGGACGAATGGATATTGCTGAGGAATCAGTCGAACGCTTCCCGCTACTGCCGGGGGCACGAAGTTGAAGTTGCCTTGATGTTGTGTAGTTTGTGAGGATATGGAGTAAGCCGAAGAGCTTTCCCTTCTCGTAGTTGCCATACTCGCGTAGCTCCTCTGGGAGACATTGTCGTCCTCCGACGGATCCTGCACAACCATAGCCTGCTTCCGAAAATTTATGCCCTGGAGTTGGTGATCTTGCTGAGGGGGGAATAGTGGTGTGTTTGCATCGTCCTCGCTCTCGTGATACACCAGATCGACATCTTTCGGTGAGATTGTCTTCGGCGTTGACTGCTCGGAGGAAGCTTTTTCCAACTGCTGCTGTAGAGCCCGCGCGTCGCTCTCCGCCTTTTGCTGCTGCCGTAGATGTTGTGCAGTCCCAAACCGTACGTTCGGCGACTGTGCTCCAAATGTGTTCCCTGTTGGCGCAAGTGGAGATCCGTGCCGGAATGGTGATCGTTCTCGCGATGGTATATTTAGTGGAGCCTGCGTGTTTGCGCTCAGATGTCGCGAGTTGGCAGCTTGGAGTCTCTGCGAGAACACGTCGTTCTGAGGTGAGACGGTGACGGACGGCGCAGGATTGGCGGAAGGTGTTGAGTTGAATTGAAAGTTGGGATTGTAGAGTTCATCCGAGTAAATATCCGTCATTGTTCTGTCGAGTTTTGGGACTGTGTTCCTGTATGCTTCATTGTCGCAATTTTGTAAGTACTCGGACAACCATAGATCAAACCTCGAAGTCTCACCATTCTTTTGTCTCTCTTCCTCGTATGACGGTGGCGTGGAGGGTGACTCATTTGCCACCGAGGATATTGACGGCCTTCCCGAGTGGTTGAAGTCCGGCGCTGCAATCAACTCGCTGCTTCCAGCTGGCTTTGGAAGCCCATCGTGGCCCATGGCGAATACTAGATTTTGGTTATGGTAAAAGCTCGAGTAGTGTGGCGTGAGAAATTGCTCTTGCGAGGGCGTATGTGCTGGTGTCAACGGCTTCGAGGAGTTTTGTTGGTAGTCCTGGAATTCATGGTACACGTCTCCAACGATATGAGGATTCGAGGTATTCGCAGTGTATGGTGACGAGGGCCCGGCTGAGCCCAATGATGACAAAGATGGTTCACGGTAGTGTGCTCTGGTTGCTGATCGAGGAGTGCGTTGGCCGTTCTCAAGCAGGCTGTTATGAGTATGCTCGGACTGCATCGATGGTTGAGATTGTGAGTGAGACTGTTGCTGAGGTTGGAATTCGAACAACGGTTGGTCGTTGCCAAACGAAAAGATGGTCGACGTCGGTGTGTTGTGCTGAGGTTGCGGTGTCGAGATGTGCAGTACTGAGATCGATGTTGTTGTGGGTGGTGTTAATATTGATTTAGAAATTGAGGTTGGGGACCAGTGATGAGGATCTTGAGGTGAGATGGTGATGCTTTGAGAACAGAGCTGACGTCGATGGCTAGGTAGTGCTAACATTTCGTAGTGCATACTGGTTCGCCACCAGGAGCGAGGACCCTTTTACTTATACAGCAAGCGGTCTCGGAACGGTACGCGAGGTGACTCGAGCTGGATCTATCTGGTCTTGTCTTGGTCTGGGGTAGAATCTCATAGAGTGGAAGAGTGGCAGAGTGGCTTAGTTTGGAGTTCGTAATCAATTGGTCATGTGGTAGGCGGAGGTTGTTATAGTATATATATATAGTCAATCTGGGTCATCATGTATATATATGTGTTTGCGTATTTGTATTTGAGAAGCGAGAAAAGTAGTCGGATGGGTGATTAGTTACTTGATATATTTCCATGGTTGCAGGAAATTTCAAGTTGCCTGGGTTCAGGTGCAGGTGCAAGTGCAAGTGCAAGGTGGGTGGTTGGTGGGGTGAAAGATGATGATGATGATCGATGATGATGATGATGGCTGCATCCAAAAATTCAAATGACGACAGAGCCCACTCTTCTTTCCTGCCCTTTTCTGGTTTAGACTAGAATCTTCCAGAAAGAAGTGGGCCGCTGAGTCTAATGGTTAACTCCGATCCAATCAAATTTCTCCAAAGATCATAGACCGATCGCCCGACCGCTCGACCGCTCGACCGCTCAGCCACGATCTCTCCCTGGTTCGGCCATGGGACAAAACTTTCTCATTGGCTCGCTTCCGATTGAGTTCTCACTTCCCCCCTTCGGATCTGGCCGGTACTGTAACAGGCTCAAATTCCTATTCTTAGGCGTAAATAGAGTGGCGAGACTGTACGGAGTAGGTACAGTTCAGTTCGTATCTGCTCTGCGTTGTCAAGTTGTCCCACTCATCAGCCTCGTTTTCCGATAAAAGATACATAGATAGTAGAAAGGAATGGATAAGGGATAAGGGATAAGGGATAAGGGATAAGGGATAAGGGATAAGGGATAGGGATAAGGATAAGGATAAGGATAAGGATAAGTGATGTGGCTGGTGAGCTGCACTAAGTTACACAGTTGGTACGAGATCACCGGCAGCGTGTTCTTTGTCGAGCTTGTTATAGTGTTCGTCGATTCCGAGACATGGCTTATCACTGGAATATCGTGCGAATAACTACTGAATGTTGAATCTACCGTCCCGTACCTTACACATACCTGCGTAGGCAGTGGTAGCTTAGTGATAACCCGAAAAGTAGGTCGATATGCTGAATCGCAATGCCAACAATAAACTCATATGATCAAGAATCCTACCAGCAACCAGCTTGGCTCTAGTACACAAATTGGAAAGCAAACAGCGGGCGAAACTGCTGCCATGCGCTTGGATAACCTCTACCTCCGCGTATACTGTGCCTAGGATGGATTTAAGCGTCCCGGAAAACTAGAAAAAGAGACGCAAATACATACTGATTCATCTCATGATACTGCAACTCCGTGCCTCCGTTTTCTTTCACAGCAAGCTTTCAGTGGCTAGAAAGAATCAATGTATTCGAGTACTGGCAGTACATAGATCGCATTATTGAAATACAGCTAACCTCGAGTTGTCTTCTCTCTGGTGTGCTCCTTGCCAGCTGTTACTTGCGTATACTGTAGTCTCTTAACCTAATTCTAACTTAGCCTTCGACCTCAGCTGGCTTCCCAGCAATTCCCCGTAATACTATTCTATTCTATCCTATCCATTAACTTTTTTCAATCCAATTCAATTTAATCCCAAGTGGTCCGGTTCCGTCTCTGTTCTTACTCGACGATCGGACGGGAATGTACCTGTAAGCATACCTGGACCTGGACACGGGAGTTGAGGAGATCGACAGCGCCGCTGTGGCTTAGGGCTGAGTGCGAGTAAGAGTAACCAAAGATGATTTGGGCGGGGGAAAGGGGGCGGGCAACGGGGAAGCTGTGGCTGAGGAAGTTGGTCCGTCTTCCTTTTTCCGTTTTCAGCTTGGCTGGGAAAATCTCGAGAAAAGATAATGTATTTCTCTGTGCAGGCCCCCTATGATTTCCTATTCATATTCCACATATGTATTGATATTTATCATGCCTTGCAATACGCATAGTCGGAGAAGCCGGTATGCACAGGTCCTAAAATAGGAAAGATCTGGCACTTCTGCACGTTCGGTTGTTTGTTTAGTCTGGTCGGGTCGGCTATTGTATCTATGTTGTGTTCTGGTTCGGTCGGACCTCGCCTCGTCTGTTGTGTTGTATTACACCCCCCCTCTTCCCTTTTTTTTTCATTCCCCATCAAAACCCGATCGAAAGGGAAAAAAGAAAACCCCCTTCCTTTTCCATCCCTTGCACTCATTTCTCCCTTCATACCTAAGCCGCCTCCAACCACGCTTCTTCTATCCTTATCCAATCCTCATCTTGATTGGTGCATGGCTATGGCTATTGTTAGATCGTATCCTATCCTGCCTGTACAGCTCAAGTACGAGAAACAGTATACGAGTAATATCAATGGCCAGGTAAAATAATTCGTAATTTTTCTGGTCAGAGAAGCGCTGGGAAGTTCTCGTTCTCTTCTTACCCGCACAACTTGACATGTTAATCATGCCAGGCTATACACTCCCTCCATGGTTTCGAATTGCTACTGTTTTGAGGGGTGAATTGTATCTCTGCCAGCGAGAGAGACCAGACATATTATGAATAGTCCCGAGATCGCGGTTACAGGCCGTATTGGTACCTTGCATGTGGATGAATGGTACATGTAGCCGGAGATCATTCCGGGGCTGTGTTTGGATGTATCTACTGGGATGCACGCGACGTTCAAATAAAGATTCGACTTAAGCTAGAGATAAGAAAAGAGTCACCTCATCTCATCTCATCTCATAATTCACATATAATCAAATTCCCGTTGGTAACTACCTGCTTACCAAACAAAGCACACTTAAAGTCATTGGCACGGCAGATTTATTCGTAATAATATCATAGTTTGGCTTTCTCAAACACGACTTGAGCGGAAGTTGAGCCAGCTGCGTCTAGTACTTGCAAACGCGACGTAAAGGTACTACCCAGCCGTTTAATTGTTTGCCCAACTTTGAAACTGTGTGTCCATCAATTATTCTGCTTCATCCAAGAAATTTGACATCTAAGTCTTTGTGCACTTGCTCTTAACCAGAACATATCCCTCTCCCCTCTCTCCCCACTGACGTTTTCTCTCCTCCTTTTGTCTGCCTTGATCTTGTTCTCTCGGGCCTGTATTCCCTTCTCGACAGCGGCTTCCAAATCTAGACTGTATTCACATGCCCCCATTCTTGTCATGAATCTAAGCAAGCTCTCAACTATGATTGACACTTTGGCATTTTCTCCAATGGTAGAGCCATTAGCAGGATAGGGCAGAAAGCATTTCTCCAGCACATCTTGAGACAACTCGTCATCAACCCGGCCAGAGACTATTTGGGGACGTGGGGCAGTTATTGGGAGGTAGCGGAGTAGAAGTAGTTGGGTAAGTGATACGAATACAACCAAGGGGAGTGAGGATGAAATGGAAGGTGATGTAAAGAGGAAAAAAGCTGGTAAGGGAAGCTGTCTGGTACGGGTCTGGATCTCCTCGTACACGAGTTTGCAGTCGGTGAAGCAGTCAGGGAGGGTGTCAGCCACTCGTGACAGCTGAATGGATCAGCACAGGTTCCAAGACTATGTTGTGACCACTCACGAGTGTGATGACTCTTTGACGAAGAGCTATGGACTCTGTACCGCCCAGCCAGGCATCTTCGGACAACATAACGTCTTCATCGGGTTCCTGGGTTGTCTCTAGATCTTGGTCTGTAAGCCCAGAGGATTCAAAATCTGCTTCCTCGTCATCGTAATCACCAAACTTTCGATCCGACAAGTCGTCTCTCTTCCGCTTATGTCTGTTCTGATGCTTCGCCTCCTTGGTCTCGTTTGGAAATACCTCCGGGAACTCGGCCAAACTTCCGGGACTTCCATCTGCGAATGCGGACTGAACCACTCTCTTCATGGGACCAGACCTACCCGCAGTATCCAAGAGATAATTCACCAGTAGTGACTGCCGTAGCATCGTGTACTCGGCTTCGTGGTCCAAGCCTTCGGCCGAGATGGGAAGCTCATCTTTGCTATCTTGTCGTTTCCGTTCATGCCAGTCTGCATCCAAGACGTCCAGCATATAGTCAAGCCAAACTTTCCAGTATTTCCACCTCCTAGGGTATTTCACACTACAGTTGAAGGCCCATCCCACCACATGCCAGAAATCTTTGGCGCACTTCCGTAATCTACCTTTATTTGCAATAATCCCTCTAATCAGTCTCAGAGTATCGTCTGTATCAGACCCCGTCGATGCATCGTCTATTTCCACTACATTTCGACACCACCTCGAAGTCCTGGTATGATCATCCCGAGTGAGGGAGAAGGCTTCGCCTAGGCCTCCGTTTCTTGGCCCAACTATTGTGAGGACATTTCGCAGGAAGGTTATTGAACGAGAAGCGAGCTCTAAACTCTCGCCGGGGGGTGCATGGTTTGTGTGTCGAGGGTGGATGAGAAGTGTGCTGACTAGTTCAATATGACGTGGAAGAGGCACGAATACTGGATTGTTGGAACATTGAGGATGCGATGCGCCAGAGATGACGAGGTCTGTGAGAAGAGCCAAAGCACTGACATCTGGAAGGGGGCGGTGTTAGCTTGCGATATTAGGACATGGAGAGCCACGGACAAAGCTCCTCATCCAAGTAAATGTGACAATGTTCGCGTATCTCTTCAGTGATACGAATAACACGTCGATATTGCGACTTTAGTGATGATCGGGCGCTTGCTACTGGCACGGCGGTATCTTCTACAACCGACATTGGTGATATGGGAGCAGTATGGAAAGATATGGACGAGGAGCTAGATCTGGATCTTGCGGAGGTTAAGCGTATGTTTGGGTTTCGCAGCTTCATGGTGGTTGTGATCTTCATTGATTTGGTGGGCGACGCGTTATTGTGGACGCGACTGCGACTGTATAGGTCGGGCCGGGAACTCGGGCGGACAACGGGAACGGGAGAGGAGGGAACTCGGGACTTTCGAGACGACAAAGCTACCTAGGTAAATTGAAAACTTCTGCTCTTACTGTAATTAATTATTTACTCTCAGCTTGCATCGGGAGTCTTGGGAATACCTTTCAATATTTTTTATCTACTGGCGGACTTGACCCAGCGAAACCAAGGTCGACTCAAAGTCCTGACCTCCACGCTCTGTAATTGACATCTGATTTCAACCAACCCACCTCGATTCATTCAAACCTGCAGGGCCGCGGGATGTTGAAAAGGTCAGAGGAGCAGAAAGATTATAGCCTCAAGCGTCAGTACCATTATCTCCTTTGTTCTTTCTATTCTGTCGACCTGAAGCTCTACATTTGTCATCGCCAAGGGGTCAAGCCTTGTTTCAAAATTCCGATTGCATCCCAAATTTGAGTCGCAAGAGTATGTGCGTTAATCCAAACCTTTCCGTTGCCTCTAGTTTCCGTGTCAAGCCTAAGCCGGTAAACAATGGAGCTATACTAGGATGCAACTTAAAGTCTCTATTCCTGATAACGATTTCTGTAGATCTTGTTGCTGTTCCTGACTTTGGATTGACAGAGCCAGGGTTGGTTGATTGCAAAACTTAAGGCCGGATGGATGCCATGCTTCCCGAGGAGCCTATAGAGAGCGTTCTCGTTGTCATTAACACGCTGTCTCCCTACGATAGTAGTTCGGATGTGTTGCCGACGTGCTAGTCATGCGTATGCTGTGTACAGGATGATGGACAGTGCAGTGAGATATTCAATATGAATCCATCATATGGTTTTATGCTTTACTGTGTTGTCTCTCGAGTCTAGCCTATTGGTATTTCTATAAGAACATCTCTTGCGACGAAGGTCGAGGGAAGAGATCGTCCATCAAAATACCTCTACGAGTCAATGTCTTTCACGTACTGATATGGATATTTGGCGGACTCCCACCGACCTCTTGCCATGACCGGAGGCAAGAGCCTGCCCAACAAGAAAAATCCGACATATAATCTTAGCGGTAAACTATGACTTAGCAAGCACCACAGGAGACGCGAGGTAATGGTCAAGACAGTCATAGCTTTTATATACGATGTGACAGGGTATCATGCATATCTCTGGTATCTATTCGAAAGCGCCACCACGCTTTTCCAATTTTCGTAACTCATCCCTCGTGAAAACATGAATAGTAACGCAAGAAAAGTCTTTCGATAAAGCGGAGGCATTATGCAATGATGAGCTATGTCAAGTTTAGCGAAATGGTAGGACATATCTTTTGGAAGTCAGACTTGCCTCGATAAGCCGGTCAGTCAGGGCGGTACATTGTCTGTCGTGGTCATCGATTGCATGGAACGTGGACGAGCGCCATAGACCTCCAAAACCTATTCCGTCGAGAACATCTTCTAGCATTTCCGACGTATCAACACCCCCAGCAAACTTTGGATTTGACGTTAGAGTTCGCATTAACAAATGCGCAGATTCGAGGGTCAAAGCATTTTGGCAAGATATAAGAATGTCATCTAGGATACGAATGACTGGGCCGCATCTGTTGCTCGGGATTAGCATTGAGTTCCAGAAGAAGGGGAAAATTCACCTACAGATGTAGTATCACGGTTGGGCGCCTCACTGCGATCATATTGAGCCAGAGCAGGCTACGATTTTGAACTGTGTCTTCAAGATAATGGAAATCGACAAGGCTGATAGCCGCATTTAGTAACAGCTCCTTATCTTTGATCAGTTGCAGATCAATCATATCGTACACACTCTTGGCAGTGATATCATCATCGGAAGTGACCCAACCTGTAAGCCAGAGGTCTTCCTTGGCCTCTTCTGGAGTCATTGCTCGAGAGATGAGAATACCCAAATAGGGGAAAGCGCTTAGATCCTTGGGAAATTTAGCCTCCTCTGCAGAATTTGACGTGGTAACTTCTAGAAACGTTGACAATACCCGGATAGCTGTGGCTTTCGTGACGGAATCAGTAAGGCCTTTGACCAGAGAAGCAGAGAGCGCAAAGTGAAAATTCTCAATGTTGAAATGGATCCCGTATATTTCGTCCAGTTGCAAAGCGGCATCTTCAAGAGGAGCCCTGCCTTGTAACAAGGTGGGCACCATTCGCCCCCCCTTGAAATCACCCGATGTAGCAATATTGTTCAATACCGAATCCAAGAACAACGCAGTACAATTGAACAAAGAAAGTGGAACAAGCCTGACGAGGGATAGTGCGAGCCAAAACATTTGCATCCCATATCGAGAAGCAGATGGAAGCTTGTCCATCATCTTAGTCAACGACGTAACGATGGCAATAAGCATTTCACTGTCATTTTCTTCCATGAAGCGCCCAATACTACTTCTGAGAGCAACAAGAACTTGATACAGAAGGTCGTCATCTACATCTTCGCGCGCTAAACATCCCATCACTGTAAATGCGCGGGGTTGTATAGCAGGATTGCTCTGGAATGCCGTGCTAGCAACCAAGCTCATCCATCTTGCTCGCCATGCATTAGACATATCCACGGACAAAGCAGCAATCATGCTTATTTCTGACAATAAAACTGCAAGTGATTCAGTTGCTATCAGAGAAGGGACTCCAGAGTCCTGAGAAGAAGCAATTGACACTCCATCTCTGAAAGGGAGGTTGAACAATGAGTCGCTCCGCGGCTCCGACAGCGATAGAAGTAATACCTTCAATTTGGAAAGCTTGCCCTCTTCCAAGCCAAACGAGGTACACATTGCATGAATCGTATTCACGAGTAATCGGTGGACCATGAGCCTCACGTCGGTAGGCCCAGTGTTGGCAAGCATTGTGATAAGGTGGAAAAGCTCCGGCAAAAATAGTTGTGGTTGAGCACCGCTATCGAACGAGGTAGAAAGGCCTAAGCGGATGAGTACACATATCTCGCCCCAGACAGTGTTCTCGGGAAGATGTCTTGTCGGTCGAAGTGAAGTCCGATTGAGCGCTTTCCGAAGCCGCGAAAGAAGCTTGCCGCGAATGGTGACTGTTCCAAGGGAAGCAATGATAGATCCTACTGTCTCTGTGCGCTCGTCGTTCACACCAAAGCTCAAAGATGCCTTGATCACCTCATCCAAGAAGATATCAGTATAGACCTCATCACCTGTTATCACTGGCCATATGTTTTGCTCCAAAGTAGTCCCTAAAGCAACATCGGAAATTGCAACTTCGATGAGCCTTCGAAAGATCGCGGCTACCTTTTCTCGTGCTTTATCGCTGTCAGTGTCGTTGGGTATCAAGCTCATCCTCAAGCCAGGTAGCCATGGGGCCATATACGCAAGACTCATTGGCCGTTGGGAGTAAGGGAAGCTATCCCAGCCCACAAAGAACTCATTCAAGAAGTCCACAGTTAGCTGGGGTTCCGAGCGAGCCAGTTGTTGACTGATCTCTATGATGAAACGAGACGGATTCAACGGAATGCAGAGCTCTACAGAATCAGTACGTGGGTACTAAAAGAGGGAGGACCATACCTTTCACACTCATGAACTTGGAGTCTGCTGCAAATTTGAACGCACGACAGAGGGCACACAAAAGGTTGTAGGAAGCTAGACGGAGAACCTGATCAGAGCTCGCCATGTTTGTAAGAGCAATGTTCAGAAGCGTTCCAGGTACATCTTGTGGTCGAACCAGCCTTTCAAAGGACTTCAAAGTCCTCAGTTCCTTGCCGTACTTGGCTTTGGCTCCTCTGACGGCTTGAAGCACATCGGGCTTTCTAGGGCTTGTGAAGTACATAACTATTTTGCCATTCTCTGTTCGAAGTCCAAAAGCCGAGTCGTCCTCCGTCTGGATTGAAGTAGGTGCTTCATCTACCTCCGAGAGACGGAAGATATCATTGACGGTCGCATGCAATCTCAAGCCTGGTACGACTTCTTGCTTCTTCGATGTGGTTACTTGAACAAACTGGCTTCCTACCTTAATAACGACTTCAATTTTGCCCTTCGTCTTTGAAAGCCTGACAATCGGTTGAAACACGTATCTGGTATCAGTGACAACACTGATAGTCTCTTTTGGCAAATGGAGTTGACTGAGATGAAAATGTGCCTGAAGGTCTTGTAGACTACCAATGAGGTGGTAGTCGACATTCTTCGGATGAAATGCACTATTTTCGCTCTTTGCTGCCAGTCGTAGGATCCTTCGAAAGCATTTTCTAAATGCACTGTTCATATTATAGACATAGACTCTTGACAGCTGTCTTGATAGTTCCGATGGGGTCAAGAGGTCTAGTTTTCGGAAGAGCGCATCTTGGGGCTCGTTCTGGCCGTTGTAACAAGTGGCATCGATCAGTATACCAAAGGGTCGATGCCACATCCTGCTTGCAATTTTCAAGTAACCAAAAAGGAGCAGCTCGTAATCTGTTGTCTCAGTGTCAATATTGCGAAGGATGATGCAGATCATTGGAAGCCCATCCTTGCTTTCGCCACCGTCATATACAGCACGAGTCGATACAAGGGATTCAGTGTTGCGGCCAGCATTCCTTAGCATGAAGTGTTGAAAACGAGAGTAGGAAGGCGGATTGTTTGAGGAAATGGCCGGTCTATTCCAAGATACATCCATTGGTGGAGGGCCCAGGTTGGTGATCAGCTTGCGCAGAGCTTCTAAGATGGGAATCCGACCCTTGCTGACATCGAGAAGTGAGCGGACAGCACCCTTCCTCTCCCTAACAACGATCTTTTGTCTGACATGATCCCAGTGGTCATACAAGAACCGATGCAGAGCAACGCAGGAACCAAAATCGAACGATTCGGACTCGATGCCAGGTTCAACCACATTCGGTGGTACCTGTTAGTGTTAAATTTGGCCTATTTCCAAGGACGGAGGTCCACTTACAGATATCTCCCGCAAGAAAGTCGTCACGCGATATATATTCTGAGTCAGGAAGTCATTGAGAGGGAACATGTACGGCTCCTTGGCGCCGAATAGTACGTTATTGGCTAGATTCTGCACAACCTTCGCTATAAGGAGAAGTCCACGTCTCATTTCCTTTGAAGGTGCTTGTGTTATTAGGCCCTCGACGTCAGGTGCCACGATCGCCGGGCAAAAAAATCGCAAGAAAATAAATGCCCCCACAGCTGTGAACTTGGCCTCAGGGAATCTCTTCATCACGGCTGATGAGATCTGAAGCTCGAATTAGATTACGGAAACTCCTTTGTATGCACATAACTTACAATGCTACATATTTTTCTGAAGGAAACAGGTATGTGTGCCGCAGAATTGCAGATATCGTCGATGAAAACCTTTGCGACAACCCGGAGCTGAAGCGCGTTTTTTTGAAGCTCCTCAGCAGATGTTGTTCGAGCGGGATCTAGCTCTAGATCAAGGTCTTTGGACGTAAGAACAAGGCGCTCTAAGACTTTCTGAAGGGTGGCTTTCAAATACGCCGCGCCCTTCCACTTCGCGTAGACGGAGAGAATTTTAGTTGCGACACAATTCCGACGTAATAATTCAGCCTCATTTTCTGATGTTTGTCAGCATGGGTAATGGGAGGAATTGTGGCATGTTTACCAGTTTCTTCCACCTCATGCTCAATTAGAGCTTCCAGCAGCACAAATCCCAGGCCTCTCGAATCAAAGATGTTAAGTAAGGAAATCGTCATTTCATCTACCTCTGTACTGGGACAAGCATCACAGAGTGCGATGGTCAACGCCATGTCATTAATGAGCAACTTCAAGCACCATTAGTTTGTTTTTCAGTGTAGGAACAAGAACAATACCTCTAAAAGCTCGTCGTATTTTTCATTCACGGCTGTATCGGAGAGGTTATTGAATTCTGCGCCCTGTATCAAAATGTTGCAGAGGACTTTAACAAATGCAGTCCGTATATCCAAGTCCTCATGATATCCAATTCCTAGCGAGTGCTTCAGACCAACGTCGATATTGGCGCTCAGTAGGTTAGACAATGCACTTATTGCCAGCTCAGGGGCCGTCATGGACTCTTCGCTCGTCACTGTTGTGATTCGAACATCAGCTCTTCCAATTTCAGTCGTCTCAAAATTCAACAACGATAAGAACCGATTGAAGTATGTATGAAACATCTGAGACTTGAGATCACTTGTGTCTGCATCAGTCTGACCTTCTGCAGGCTGGAGAGGGAGTCGATAGGTCAGATCTGCTAAGGCCTTCAAGCACGCCCGATCCAAATCTTTCTGAAGTTTGTGTAACTCTTCAAGTCGTGCACCAGTGGAAACAATGGCATCCTTTGGAGACCCTGGCCGGGCTATCCAGCTGAATATGACCTCCAGGAGCTGATTCCTGATGCGAACATCATTCCTAAGGTTCAGGAGTTCTTTCTTTTGTGTGACCGTCTCGCACAGTTGGCAGATCTTGATCTTGACCCTCAGTATGCTGACACCTTCTCCTAAATCATCCAGGAACTTGGCAAAACTGAGCGTTAATGCGCCCACGTCAATAGATAGCGCCGCTCCCACTTCTACTGGGCCCCCTAATCGCTCTACAGTACTCCGCAACAGTGCAGCGGCTTGCTCAGCGAAAATGACTCCGGATTCAAGCGAGAGTGTGGTATTAGTTCGAGAGCTGTCAAACAGTAATCCAAGTTCGGACTCTAGGGCTTCAAAGAGAGGGAAGTAAAGGGTTGGAGAGAGTTCGGTCGATAATGTCTCTCTCGTTGCTTCTCGTATTCGGACATTGTTACTTGCAAGTAATTGTATGCTCTGCCTCATGAATTTGATCAATAGGGTATCGTCATAAGTGTCTGGTAGTACCCTATCGATCCACTTCAACCCCGCTAGGCCGATATCCTCAGCTGTTAGAGCCTGGTCAGATATACAGGCACCCCCAAGGGAAGCAAGAAATCCAGAATAGTTACGCCACTCGACGAGAGATTTTTCGTCCAACTTATCTGATGAGCGAGAAAATATATGCTTCGAGATTCGAAGCCAGGATTCAAATACGGCTTCCCAAGCAGTCAATATACCAGCTGTTGGGTACTGTATTTGTCGTAGAAGTCCACGAACACGTTTTTGAAATGCAACCAAGCCGGTAAAGCGAAATTCTCGAGTAGAAATTTCCGAATATATGTCAATGTTCCGAAGAGTTGGGGTCAGGGCCTTGTTGACGCCGGTCGATCCATCTACAAGATGAGCCTCTTCGCAAAAGAGAGAGATGCATTTGTGCACTAGTTGGCATACCGAGATGTCTGTTGAGCAGAGGGACACCAAAAATGCAGTTTCAAGCTTGGTGCAAGCTAGCAGTCGTTCAGGAATATCCTCGGCGATCTCTGTCAACTCCTTCAATGTGTTAGTTCTTGCTGCGTGCTACTTCTTAGGCCGTGCTAGTACACATGCTTGGGAAAAACTCATAGGCTATGGAAGGAATTGGTTACTTACTTCGATACTTTTCAGAAGGGACAATCGGGATTCCATGTAGTCGTGAACGAATCGAAGCGCTCCTTTCTCATCGGTGCCAATTGTGATTAGCTTCTCGGAGGCAGTTATAAGTACCATAGACCTAAATTAAGCCTCGAGTGTCAACAGTCACTCTTAATAAAGAAAAAAAATTAGTGTCTGTCAAGCGTGTACCCAACCTCAACCCCAGCCCCAGCCGCAGACAAGAGCTATAACGAATTTCTAGCTGTCTACTAAAAGCCTCCCACTGTTCGTTCAAGTTGATTGACTACGGACACTGATACAAATAAGAGGTCGAGATACCTACGTTGTCTTCCAGAAGTTGTTCTTAAAAGTTCTCGAGCCGACACTTTTGCTCTTGCGCCAGAAAGATAGCGTCCCTTCTATCATGATTTTCCGAGCAACGGTATTTGCCATGCTTCTGACACGCTCGTCATCAGTTGCTAGGTATGTTGTAAATGATGCAAATGTCTCTTCGAAAAAACTGGTCCATTCGGGACCAAAGTTCGGCGCACCATTGAAAAGTGTGAGTGAAGATACGTCTAAGAAGGATAAAATGCTGTGTATCAAATCAGCAGAACCAGAAATATCGAGTGGTTTCAGGAGAGCATATTGTTCGTCTGGAAAAGAATTACGTCGTCTCGATGCACTTGCCTGTTGTAGATCAGCATTGATTATACAAGCATGGGACTTTGGTTGCATACTCTGAGTTGAGTGCGAACGAATTCGGCTATTTTTGTGAATAGTGGTTGATACTCGTCAGCATTGGATTGCTTGGCAAAATGAGAGCATGCTGAAATGACAGCAATCTTGAAGCCCTGAGGTGCATTCGGAGCCAGGCAAATCGGAGTAAGATTTTCAACACATGTTTCGAAATTCAGATGCGCGAGACTAACAAAGGCTGCGGTCATGAGAGCAGTGTCAATATTTGTGGCTTCCATGCCAATATTTTGACGCCTGAACACGGCTTCTCTCACTTCCTCTTGGACATCCAAGGCGTAGCTCAGAATTGCAGCATCGCTGTCGAGACGGAAGTGCCTTGCGACCCTCAGAATAGAAGTGAGACAATATATCGCTGTCTCGTTCCGGTTTCTTAATGCCTTTCTTAGCATTTCTAAGAAAGATACTTTTTTTGCTATGCTGCTACTAGTCTTAACCTCCCTCATATTACTCGCGTATTCAAAGACATCAGGAAGAAGGAGGAGCAGGGACGTTTGGAAGGGGAAAAGAAGTGCTTTCCGCCTGCCCCCATCAAACATGGTATTGATCATATCAAAAAGGGTTTCAGCCCCACCATCCAGTCTTTTATGCGTGGAATGAAGCTCGATGAACTCTTCCGGATTTCGTTCAAGCCACCTAGCAATCAACAATGGTAATACTATTGCCACAGTGGTCTGAAATGTCTTGCGTAGGTGCAGAAAACTACCACAAAGCTCCTGGATGATGACGCTCAATTTGCGGCTATCGACCCAGAAAGAAGATATAAGCCGGAGTGAAATAAGGGCATTCCTGTCATCGTCGACCACATTATTAGCTTGTGCAGAATGACTAGCGGGTTGATGAACGGCTTGCTGAAGCGCACTCTTGAAGTACTCAAGAACGCGGGACCAATTCGAGTAGGAAATGTATTCCATGATACCCCTTGTATATGCCTCGATTGCATCAGACTTATCGAGGAGTATTTTAGAGACTTCACTTCCGCTGAGGTGGCCATTGGTAGAAGGTGGATTTTCCGGAAGATACGAATCTCCGGCAGCAAATCCCTTGAAAACATCGTCTAGTATGTTGGCTGCGGGCAGTACATAACTTTCGGATACTGGCCTGGAGAACAATTTGACGGCATCTATTAACCTCCTAACGAGGTCGTCCGTCAATGGTCCTGGAGCATTGTTGCGAGCCAGGAGCTGGTTTCGTGAAGCACGTCTTTTCTGGTCTAAATTAATGTTGGGTGGGGGGAAATGCTCCTTCTCCTGGTGCGAATTGGAGCTCTCAGACTCCGAGTCCTGCTCATCTTCTACAGCTGAAGTGTCTGATGTGTTCACAGTGGCCCAATGAACCGAGCAACATTCTGCCAGCAGCTCCAGCACGTAGAGCTCGGAGTGGAGGATATGGATAGGATGTGCTTGTATTCCCTTGAAGGGCCGAGAGAGCTCTTCCAACAGCTGGATGAGGGCGTCGACAACGGTCCCAATGCAGGAAGCACTGATGCCGACCAATGTCCCACGAGTGAGTACGACGATCTCGTCGCGGTTGAAGTCATGTAAGGAGGATCCGGTCCTATGGGGGAGCTACATACACATAAACGCGGATCAGGGGCACTGGCACATAAAATTCGGGGAATCAGGCAGTTGACTTACCCGCGTCGTCAATCGATCCACCAGTGTGACGACCAAGCCGGATTCACCATTCATGACTGCAACTAGATCTTGGCCGGTCTGCCAATCTGCTCAGTGAACGCCAGACATGTGGCTGTTCTCACGAGCATGTATAACACGGGTTGGTCGTGCCTGGGCGTGGGGTTGGGGTTGGGGCTACGAAGTATTTCGATGATTCAACTGCCCCGCCAGGACATCGAACATGGCCTGAGATGGAGGGGTGGAAGCCCTAAGGCACAGGCACTTTGAACGCGTCCCTGGCGATGTTACAGTAGAGGGGGGCTGTAAGAGGGATTCCGAAAGCAGCGGTTGTCAGGATATGCGGTATCCGAAGGACCTGAAGGGCGAAGGGAAGGGAATAATGGAAGTACAATGCTCGAGCGCGCGAACTAAGGAGGTGGTGATGGTTGTGGTCGTGGTCGTTTAGTGTTCGTACGTGTGTAATAGTCGGCTAACAACTGTAATTATGTCACCCTGGACCTGAATCTGTCTCATGTAATGAATAGGCTTACCGGAATGGGCGATTTGCGCTGCGACACGCATTGAGTATGTAACATCCTTGCAGCTGCCGCAAACCAAAACAGATCGGTTTTCTTATTAATTCTATCATACCTAAGCATTCTGCTTGTGCGATAAAGGCACTGTGTAGCCGAGGCTAAGATACTTTGTATTATTTGTGTTAAAAAAATAAACCTAGGCAAGTAGCAAAACACCACATGTATGAGTCCTCATTAAAAACTCCCTTGCGCGAGTGGAATTTTAGATGTTTGTTGGAGGCGGGCCGGACTACCTAACAAATCTGCAAAGGCTAGATACTATGCCCTCTTCAAAGCAAACCTGGATCTAAGGTAATCTCGTAATCTTGATGCAAAGTTGTTTCAGTACCGAAGTCTTACTCGGGGGGTTCAAAATTAAGCGAACATGATACATGTTTGCGTTTATTGTACTTTATTTTGCTCTTCTTTTTGACGCCGGGAAATAGCATACACTAAACTCTACACTAAGACAACACGTAGCGGAGAAACATCGGCAGGAGCAATTTTAACGGTACAGCGGCCGCTTTCAATCTTTCAGCGGCCCCCATAATTTCCACGATATGATTCGCCTTGTCCCCGATAAGCATCACCTCCTCGGTATTGATCACCACCTCGGCGACGATCATTAGAATTCCAATATCCTGGGGTACCACCATGGCCTTGGTTGGGTGGCTGCCAATAGTTCGACTGCTGGGCTCCACCATAAGATGCATAGCCAGGAGGAGGCAGCGGCCCTCGAGCGAATCCAGTCATACCAGGTTGTGGAGGTGTCCACCCAGGGGGGGGAGCAGGGAATGGATTTTGGTAATCGGGTGCAGACCCTCGCGACTGGTGGGCATGAGATGACCCATGATATTGATTAGAAGAAGAATAATTGAAGGAACTTCGGCCTCTGCCATTTCCTCGCAGTGGAACACCGCCATGGGAACGGCCAGATCTAGCTGCCTTTCCTTTCGTCTCTTCGATTTCGCTTTGAGTCAATGCCGGAGCAGCGAAATTGACACCTCGCAGCAACATAGATTTGTGAAGATGCTTTGACTTTGGCATTTCATAGTGAACACTACAGACGAAGGTTAATAAAACCCCGGTGCGCAAACGGAAGTCTTACCTAATTGAGCGATCTTCGTCTAGACTGGGCATCTCTCCACTTGAGAGGGGGAATGTCAAAGTACCATGGGGCAGGTAGGATTCGTTCTTCTCAACCTTTCCTGTCAGGCCTTCGCTAATTCTTGGATTCAGCTTAAAATGAGGAGGGCCTTGTTTTTTGGAATAGAAGTTTGTAGCAATTTCTGCATAAAGCGCTTCATGAGCCTCTGCAACAAGCAGAACATCTCTGCCAACACCGTTGCGAGCAGCAACCTCGGGCGGTAACAACGGATACTTCTTAGCCATTGCGCCAAGTAACCGTTCAGAATCAATGAATGGAAGGAGAGCAACACCCTGCCAAGCAAACTTCTTGCCATTGAGATCAACAACGAAGTCTTCTGGATAGAAATCAATGATCTCGCTATCTGGGTCGGTCATGAGATCATGAAAAATCTCAGGTATAGCTTGCCTGGATGCGGCAGGAAGAACACCCATCAATTGTTCAAATGGCTTAAAGATTCTACCCTTTTCGAATGATATTTTCATGTCCGCTAGATTGGAGAAATCTGCAGCAAAAGGAGCATAGTGATACGGGTAATACCAGTCCCACGATGGGCAACCTTGAAAGTAGTAAAGTAAAACCCATGCAAGACCTTCGACGTAAGCTAGTGCTACCTTATTGCGGAATTCGATATCCCTTGGATCGACTCCAAACTTCTGCTCGTAATACCGATCGGCATACCCTTCATCCCACAATCGTACGGTGTCGGGTGCGAGCTCATCACTTGGTGTCTTTGGTGTTGCAGGCTGGGGCGTGGTACGTCCCGGTGTACTGCTGTCATCTTCGTCCAGTAAGTCCGCTTTCCGTTTCCCGAGAGCGGATCCTGGAGATTCATTGGTTATATCATTAGTGCCATCCGTGAGATCTTCAGCAGAGGTTTTGCCATTGACCTGACTCTTCAAGGCGGCAGCGGCACTTTTATTGGCTAGGTTGGCCTTGTAAATGGCTCCTCGGTTGACAACCATATCATGTGTCATAGCGGTAGCTTCTCTACTGATGGTGGTACCTGGAGCAAAAAGTGGAAGACCTTCAGGTGCGGCATTAGTAGGCCTGCTTTGTCGGCCGTTTGATAGAGAATCCTGGAAACTACCTCCTCTACCTCCTCTACCGCTCCGGCCGCCTCGTTCTGCTTCGAGCTTACGTCGCTTTGCATGGGCCTCGCGTCGATCCTCCGTCTGCTTTCTTCTTCGGAAGATGGCGTCTTCTTGCTTCGCCAGACCATCTAGGATAAACTGGGCCCTTTCAAGATCAACGTGGCCGTCCTTCGTGAGATAGCCGCCCATATGAGGAATGTTGTCACGCCATATTGCAATCAATGTGTCGATCCCATTCTCTCGAATTTCGAGACTAGGAAGATGTGGCAAAAAGTCATTGCCGACAAAGAAACACATGAAAACCCAATCATCTATGGCTCTTTCGAGATCAAACCTATAAGGCTGGTCTGGAACATACAGTTCAGCCGCCAAATACTCCCGGAGAACCGATACATGGAGCCAGATGAAAGGTTTCAAAGATGGCGCACTGCCCTTCTCATCAAATTCTCCATCTTTTACTTTTGCCTTGCCGGTACACTCCCTCGCCTCATGCCCCACTTGACCACACATGTGGCAGGAACGAGGCTTGTTATCTTGGGCAAACACATCTTCTCGGAGAACACGAAAATGAGGCTCGTGGGTTCCTAATCCCAACATAATCAAATCAGCATCAAGACCATAGATGACATGCCGTGTGTTGGGGTCATGATCAGGGGAGGAACGCTGAGATCTGATAAATTCCATGATCTTATGTTCACCCTCGCCGGGAACAGTAGAGTCTGAGATAATAACTTTCATCTTGGCCCATGCAGGGTCGGTATTGAGTTTGTAGGATATCCAATATCTCAAACTGGCAGCGAGGATATCCATAAAGGGGGTTCCTGGAGTAATTTCGTTGGAATCCCAGGCTTTCTTGATCTCTGGTTCTTCAAAGTGGCCGCCTTGCGACTTTAGCATTTTGAGCAGTTCGGCCTTATCCTCGGCTTTCTCCTGGGCTTCCCTGGCCGAGCGGAATCGTCGTGAACGCTGTTGGTTCATCTTCGCACGTGGAGCAACACCATCGATAGCAATTAATAGTAGCTTCCTAGGCCGCACCATGTTTACAACTCGATCTGTGTATTTGAATATGGCCAACATCATCTCTTCTTCATCTTTAGGAGCTGGCCTATCTTCTGGATGTGAACAAGGATGGACAATGCCGTTCATGTCAAGGTAGAGGTTGTCGAACTCTTCCCCATTAGGATTCGGACCTCTGGTATCTATAGGGATTTCTTGGCCATCGATCTCACGGCATTGTTCTTCGATTACAGGACTGATGATTTTGGGCTAAAGAAATGATGAGTTTTGTGTTGTGTTTTCGTGTGCGGATTCATATATAACTTACATATTTTTGGCTGAGCCAACGGAAAAGGGCTGCAGACCATATAGTTAGCATTACCCCAGCAAGAACGAAGGTAGAGGCGCACCAGGAACACCCATTTCACTCTGTGGAGATACAAAGGCTCTAGGTTCGAAGCTGCAAATTCAGGGTCTCGAGGGGACTAAGTGTCGTGTACAGGCTGCCTGCCTTGCCTAGAGCTCGATACGCGGCAGGCGCGAAGAGAGGGAGGGAGTGGATTTTATTATGCCTAAACGCTGTGAAAAGGTTTGAGAAAGGAGTTACGATCCCAAGACAATGAGGGCGTGATGGCGACTGAGTGACTTGGAGTTAGGGCCGGAATTGGAACTAGAGCTGGAAGAGCTGTTGTTGAGGCGCGCTGCTTGCAGAAATGGATGGATTCTGCCAGGCCCCGATGCCTACCTCGGAGCTAACCAAAATAGGTAGTGAAGCTAAGGCATACTAAGCCTAGCGCTTCCGTGAGGCTGGGCTCGCTAGGCTTGCTCTAACCTTCCGGGCTGTCTGCCCTGGCGAGGCCAGATACTGTAGTTTCAGCCTCACCTCCCAGTAAAAGGTTCGAAAACGGGTGAAGCCCATTATCCTATGTTTCTATTCTTCTTTCCCCTACCCACGATACTACAATGAGACCCTCCCACCCCTCCTAAGAACCATGCCAACCTCGATAGTCAATGGCAAGCCCAGTTCTGCCTTTCTCCACTTCAAGCAAATATGTTCGCAATTGCAACTCCGCCTGCGAGGCAATCTGTCAGCGAAACGATAACCACACTGTCCGGCCGCCTCACTTCTGCTACCCTTCTTGAAGACCGGCGCGCTGCTATATTAGGCCTTCGAAGCTTTGCCAAAGAATATCCAGCCTCCGTGGCCTCGGATGCCTTGCGAGGTCTTATTGGCAGCCTTAGCAACGACCGTGAAGATGTCGACACGGTCAAAGTCACTCTTGAGACACTCCTAATGCTATTTAATCCCAACGCAAATAGTCCTGAAGCCTCAGATGAAATCGCACTCTGGCTGGCAGACGAATTCACCCAGCGTCAGGATAATATCACTTTGTTGTTGGACTTCCTCGAGACCCAGGACTTTTACTCTCGCCTCTACGCCCTGCAGCTGCTCTCTGCTATCCTAGCGTCTCGCACCGAAAGAACTGAAGAGTGTATATTCACGGCCCCCTTGGGTATATCAAGACTCGTAGCCGTTCTTGACGATCGACGAGAAGCTATTCGAAATGAAGCTCTCTCTTTACTCACTTACCTCACCCCAACTTCTACTGAGCTGCAAAAACGGGTTGCATTTGAAGATGCATTTGATCGAATATTCAACATAATCAAACACGAGGGCTCCTTAATCGACGGTGATCGAATCGTGGAAGACTGTTTGATTCTACTCGCGAACCTTCTACGATTGAATGCGTCGAATCAATCTTTTTTTAGAGAGGCTGGATGTGTTCCTAAAGCTGTACGGCTCTTAGGTGATGCTTCCAATGAACAGAGAAATGATCTCAATGCGGCGGAATGGGCGAAAATCCAGAGGAATAGAAATGTATATGCATTGCTAGCCGTGTTAAGGCTTTTCCTTGTTACTGGCGGGGTCGGCACCCAAGCAAATCAAACTTCTTTCTGGCAACATGGTGTACTAGACCGCGTACTCCATCTAGCCTTTAGCCGCTCCACCGAAACACAAATAAAGGCAGAGGTACGATCATTTATAATAACCTAATGTTATCTCATTACTGATATGTTGTTAAGGCCTTGACTACTTGTGCTGATCTGATTCGAGGCAATCCGGTTCTCCAAGAAGCATTTTCACAACTCAGAGTCACATCGGTTCTCGATGAGCCTAGTGAAGAAGGAGATAAAGGCGTTTCGCCCAATGGAATTCCACAGGTTTATGTCATTGACGGCCTCTTGGACCTAACACTGAGTGTACCGTTGATGAGCGCTTTTGATTCTAGACTTGCCGCTTGCGAATGCATCAAAGCATATTTTTACAACCACCCTGTGATTCGAAAGCATTTTCTCCATCGTGCTATTGATGGGCATACTGCAGGGGTTGATGAGACTGCTAATGTCTTAACTACACTTCTTCAACCTCTGGACAACGAAACTTTCAACGATCCATATCGATACTGGTTTGCAGCTGTCATTCTCTTTCACCTAGTTTTCGAAGATGCAAATGCAAAAAGCCTCGCAATGAGCGTTACTGAAGGTGACTCTTCTCAGGGTGAGGAGGTAGTGACGTGTCTCCAAACCCTCACCGGACACCTAGTCGTCGGGATACAAAAAAATATGGATGAGCGAATACTGATAGCTTACCTAATGCTTCTTTGTGGATGGCTATTCGAGGATCCGGATGGAATTAATGATTTTCTCGGTGAAGGCAGCAATCTTCAAAGTTTGGTACAGGCAGTCTCGAGTAAGGTGGGGGATGGAATTATCGTTCAAGGATTATGTGCCACACTTTTGGGGATCGTATACGAGTTCTCGACTAAGGATTCACCAGTCCCTAGAGCGACAATACAACCAATACTGACTTCACAAATGGGTCGTGAGAGGTATGTTGATCGGCTGACAAAACTAAGAGGCCACCCTCTGCTTAGAGACTTTGAAGTTCTTCCACAAAAGCTCAGTTCAGCATCTGCTAGCGTTCTTCCGGAAGTTTTTTTCGAAGCCACTTTTGTTTATTTTGTCAAGGATAACTTCAGCCGCTTACTCCGTGCCATCGATCGTGATCCTGGAATGGAAATACCTGTCATTGCCAATGGTGTACAGAAAGGTATTTCTCGCGAAATGGTTGACGCGCTACGATCGCAGCTGGAAGCTAAAGAAAAGGCATTGCAAAAATCACAAGAAAAAGTTGTATCGCTTGGCAGACAATTGGGTCACGAGCAGGCAGACCACCGCAGAGCGAAAGAGACCTTCGCTATTGAACTCAGCAGAATCAAGAGTGTAAATGATGGGCTACAACGGCACCATGAGGATGAGATAAGGTAAGACGACCTCGATTTTCAGAATCTCATAGCGTTGACAATCTTCAGGAGATTAAAAGCAGAACAGAGCCGATCGACTCAGGACCATCAAAAGCAGCTTGAAAATCTTCAAATGACATCTGAAGCCAACGCCGATCGAACTAGGAAACAAATGGAGGCTGAAATAGCGGATCTCCAGAGCAAAATTGGCAAACTGGATGCTGACCTTTCAAAGGTAGGAAATTTGTACCTGGACTCGATCTATCTTTTAACATTCTACAGGCAAACAGAGATCACTTACAGGACCTCCAGACGGCAAATATTGAGTATAAAACGAAGCAGACCGAGCAAGCAGCACGTCTGCGGTGTGCGGAAGAAGAGGCTAAAGAATTTGAACTTAAAAGTAAGTCTGCGAGTGAAAACTCCACCAAGGTTACAGCGGTTTTGGCCGAGAAGGAAAAGGAAAAGCAGGCGGTGCAAGGCGAGCTTGATGATCTCTTAATGGTATTCGGAGACTTGGAGGACAAAGTTAAGCAGTACAGGGATCGACTCAAAGAATTCGGGGAGAGCATATCCGATGAGGATGAAGACGAGGACGACGAGGAAGACGACGGTGTTGACTAAGCGTACTCCAATCCCCGTCAACCTTCCCCACCCCGCCCTTTTTGACTTCATATTGTGGATAGATATAGCGCCGCTCGACATACTATATATAATCTATGATACTTGAGCTGAAGGGTTGAGCTCCCACTAGTCTTTGAGTAAATTAACGAACTTCTGTTGGCGCTTGAGAAGCGACTGGAGAGGTGACATGTGGGGACTGTGCCATCAGCGAGGACCGTGCTAGACTCATGAACAATTGTGACTACTGCGATGGAGCGACCTGTATTGGATGTGAAACCATCAATAAATTGCGTGATTATAGAAATCTTAATAATCTGCGTAGAGGCGTCTCGAATTGTGACGGGGGTAGAAATTGACGAACGAGGCTGAAGCTCAGCCTTGCCAGTTTGATATGATTGGCGTATTTGCTTTTTTAACCGGGGCCGCTTCATTAGCGGCCGCATTGTTGACCTGACTACTTACATACATGTCGGAAATTTGAGTCACCGCGGGGTCATTGATTTGAACACTAAAAACCATTCTCCCCACCAAAACACTGGCAACTCTGTTATATTCACAAAATACTCAAAAGCCTGCGGATGCACTATCCTTGCACACTTCGGTGTAGATAGACCAACCCGCCATTGTCACATCCTTCTACCGCCCACGATGAGCATCGACTTTCCGAAGGAAGAGGAAATTGTCCTCAAGCGATGGAAAGAGATCGATGCGTTCCAACGACAGCTGAAGCTTTCTGAGGGTAGACCAGAGTATACTTTCTATGATGGGCCACCATTTGCGACGTAGGTCATATCTAAATCCTTATTTTGGACCTCATCAAGAGTTATGTGAGACGTCCCTTTGCTGATGATTTGCAGCGGATTGCCACATTATGGCCATCTCTTGGCTTCCACAATCAAAGACATTATTCCTCGATATTGGTCGATGAAGGGATACCATGTGGAGAGACGATTTGGGTGGGATACACACGGTCTACCGATCGAGCACGAGATTGATAAGAAGCTTGGTATTACGGGCAAGGCTGCGGTGATGAAGCTTGGTTTGGAAAACTACAACGCCGAATGTCGAGCCATTGTCATGAGATTCTCTGCAGAATGGAGGACGACTATTGATAGACTCGGTCGCTGGATCGATTTCGACAACGATTACAAGGCAAGTTTTATCACTTGATTCAAGGAACTTTGTGGGTTAACATGATACAAGACCATGGACCCCAAGTTTATGGAGTCTTCGTGGTGGGTATTCAAAACCATATTCGATAAAGGTGCGGTATACCAAGGTTATCGAGTCATGCCTTACTCGACAGCCCTCACGACAGCCCTCTCCAATTTTGAGGCAAATCAGAATTATCAGGATGTCACTGATCCAGCAGTCGTCGTCTCATTCCCTCTATTGGATGACCCGAGTACGTCCCTCTTGGCTTGGACAACAACTCCATGGACATTGCCCTCTCACACTGGCTTGGCAGCTCACCCGGATTTTGAATACGTGAAAATCCTCGATGAGACAACTGGGAAGAACTACATTCTTTTAGAGAAACTCATGGGAACATTGTATAAAGATGTCAAAAAGGCCAAATTTAAGATTCTCTCAAAAATCAAAGGTAGTGAAATGCTTGGATGGAAATACGAGCCGTTATTTGACTATTTCTACGAGGAATTCAAGCACCATGGTTTCCGAGTTCTCAATGCTACCTATGTTACGGACGATAGTGGTGTTGGTATTGTGCATCAAGCACCCGCTTTTGGTGAGGAGGACTACAACGTCGCAATGGAATGTGGAGTTATCAGTGAAAAGCGTCCACCTCCAAATCCAGTCGACGAGAGCGGCCAATTTACCTCAAAGGTACGCGATTTTGCAGGCATGCACGTCAAAGCTGCTGACAAGGCCATTATCAAATACCTGAAAGGAACTGGTAGACTTGTTGTGGACTCTCAAATCCGCCATAGTTATCCGATGTGCCCGCGATCGGATACTCCACTGATCTACCGAGCTGTTCCATCGTGGTTCATCAGGATCCCGGAAATTATACCCCAGATGCTGCAAAATATTGAGGGATCTCATTGGGTACCATCCTTTGTCAAGGAGAAGCGGTTCGCCAATTGGATCGGTAGCGCACGAGACTGGAATGTTTCTCGCAACCGATACTGGGGAACTCCCATCCCGCTTTGGGTCAGTGACGATTTGGAAGAGAAGATCTGCGTTGGCAGCATTGCTGAGCTTAAGGAGCTGAGTGGCTATCAAGGTGACCTGACTGATTTGCATCGTGATAAAATTGACCATATCACCATTCCAAGTAAGATGGGCAAGGGCCAGCTGAAGCGTATCGAGGAGGTGTTCGATTGTTGGTTCGAGTCTGGCAGTATGCCCTACGCGAGTCAGCACTATCCATTTGAAAATAAGGAGAAGTTCGAGAAGTCATTCCCTGGAGATTTCATCGCAGAAGGTTTGGATCAGACTAGAGGATGGTTCTACACACTCCTAGTGCTAGGTACGCATCTGTTTGGGGTTTCTCCATTTAAAAACTGCGTTGTCAATGGGATTGTGCTCGCCGAAGATGGCAAGAAAATGTCCAAACGGCTAAAAAATTATCCTGATCCCTCCATTGTTATGGCCAAATATGGCTCTGATGCATTGCGCCTATACCTGATCAATTCGCCAGTTGTAAGGGCCGAACCACTACGCTTCAAGGAAAGTGGTGTGAAGGAGGTTGTTGCCAAAGTGTTACTGCCGCTATGGAATAGCTACAAGTTTTTTGAAGGACAAGTCGCTCTGCTGAAGAAGATTGAGAATATCGATTATTACTTCGACCCCAGTGCGGAGGCTACAAACACTAATGTCATGGACAAATGGATTCTTGCAAGTTGCCAAAGTCTGCTCAAATTCGTCAACGAAGAAATGGCAGGTGAGTTGTCCTTTTCAATATACGCCAGTCCAATGCACTAACCGGTACAGGCTATCGCCTATATACCGTTGTTCCCCGGCTCCTTGACCTCATCGATAACACAACCAACTGGTACATTCGATTTAACCGAAAGCGTCTAAAGGGTGAGCTTGGAATTGACGATACCAAGCACGCGCTTAACACACTTTTCGAAGTCCTCTTCACACTAGTCAAGGGTCTCGCTCCATTTACACCTTTCATCACGGATACCATTTACCAGCGCTTGCTACCACATATTCCCGAGGAATTTCAAGGAGAAGATGCTCGAAGTGTCCACTTTCTGGCGTTTCCAGATGTAAGAGAAGATTTATTCAACGTAGAGATCGAGCGTCGGGTTGGTCGAATGCAACGTGTCATTGAATTGGCTCGAGTCTCAAGGGAGCGTCGAACTATTGGCCTTAAAACCCCTCTGAAGAGCCTTGTGGTTATCCATCCTGATCCGGTTTATTTGGAAGATGTTAGATCTCTCGAAGGCTACATCATCGAAGAGCTAAACATTCAAGAGTTGATTCTTTCTTCTGATGAAGCAAGATATAACGTTCAATACAGCGTGTCTGCTGATTGGCCAACTCTTGGCAAGAAGTTGAAGAAAGATGTACAGAGAGTCAAGAAAGCTCTGCCAGCGCTATCGAGCGAGCAAGTTCACCAGTTCGTAATCAGTAAGAACATCGTTGTCGACGGTATTAAGCTCGAGGATGGCGACCTTGTCGTTAAGAGAGGTTTGAAAGATGACGAGTCATCCAAGAAATTAGAAACTAATACAGATGACGATGTCCTTACCATCCTAGATGCAGATATCTACCCCGAACTTGCAAATCAGGCACTAGCACGAGAAATTATCAATCGTGTTCAGCGACTGCGGAAGAAGGCTGGACTTCTGCCAACAGATGATGTCAAGATGGAATACAAGGTTTTATCAGACCCCGACAACATCGGCCTTGCAAACGCTTTTACAAGTCAATCGAGCACCATCTCAAAAGCCCTGCGGCGGCCAATCGATCATCACGTGGTGAGCGAGATCGAAGGGACGATTCCTGACAAGGCAGAGGAGGGCGTTATCTTGGAGGAGCAGCAAGAGATCGCAAAGGCATTGTTTTCATTAAGGTTACTGCAGTTATAGAAACAAAGCCGGCAATTATGTATCCATGTGGGGAATCCGTGAGATATAAAATTCCTCCTTCGTCAGCTTCTAAATAGCCTTATTTTGAGGCATCAAGGTTTCTTAGAGGCAACCTACACTGGGTGAGCAATGAATGAAAAGGAGAAGGGTTTGTAACACACAGTGTAGCAGTCTTTCAAACGAAGGAATTCGTTTAAACATTTGTCCTTGTGAACCGAATTGTAGTCCACCACTATGCATTTGCCGTACACCGAAGCCTTAAATATATCAGTCACAGATGTGATTAGCAGGTGGAAAGACAAATAGATACCTACCTCAGCCGAGCACTTCGCAACAGCCTGTGCAAATTTCTCAATTGGCCGTGTTCGAGGTGGCATTCTGAGAGCGTCTCCAAGTTGAGAGGAAGAAACCCATAGGATTGTCAACGATGAGGTCGTCAATCTTTCATGGAAGGAACGCTAATTCAATTGGGACTAGTACATGTACAACATCGCAAAAGCAGCACCAGAACTGGCGAACAACCGTTGGACAAGGACGCGTCGAAGGGACTCGCAAGACCACAACATGAAATCGCTGCTCACCACACAACATTAGGGACGCTTTGCTGACGAACTTCGCTGATACGGGACCATTATGCGACTATTTCCACTTGAACAGAATTCTCATTTGAAGATTTTGCCGAATGCCTTCCGCTAGATGCCTCCACCAGGAAGCCCTGCGCAATTCAATGCCGGACAGAACACCTCGGGAACTGCGGAGCCCTACTACAGTAATGAAGGTTGGTGGGAGATTTTGTGACCTGTAGATTCTGACTAATAATGGAAATAGATATCGCGATACTGCACGATATCGTCGTTTTGGCGCAAGAGCTTCTGCCAAGACTCCCTGAGCGCGAAAGACTTCCCACCAACGCGTTGTTCAGCGCATATTACGATATTTTACCCAGAGCTGGAGTCAATGCCGACCATGACAGTCGATACGCAAGAGTCCTGTTCAAAATTGGAGGTTTACGGGCACCAGGGACGCTGTATGAAAAATTCGAGGAGATTTTGTCCCGGATGGGAATCGAGATCGAATTCGACCACGAAAACCATGATGTCGACGAGGAATACAGCAGCCAGCTTGAAGACTCGCAAAACGATTTCGATACAGCTGCCACGAGCGAACTACCTCCTCCAGTTGACAACAAGCAACCGCGCCGATTACAAAGACGTAACTCGGAAAGCTCTGCCTGGGACCTGGGAGTCGACCTCCGATCGCAACCTAGAACGAGGCGCAATTCTATATCCACAATTGGCAATGACAAGGCTAATATCACAGGAGGAAAGGATGTTTCGCAAGACATCTCCCCTGCGCGTCTTCCCCTTCCAAGTGGCACAAATATTATCCAGGGCTCGAATTGTGAAGAGGAAGCCCCAGACCAAAGTCTTGGAGCCTGGCTGAATATGCGCTCCCCTAAATCACGCAGGAGGCGCGGCAGATCCGCCTCGACCCATGGTAGTATGCGAATCCGCCGACGATCGATCTCCGCAGGCCATAGACGCAATCGATATACCCTAAATCCACCAGGCAGTCAATCAGAAGGTTATCTTGCTGAGAGTGAGCTCACGGCTGTTACCTCTAGCGTCGGGGAAAAGTCCCCATTAAATAACAATCAGCCACAAGAGCACCGACATGCAAAAGATCATCGAAATCTAATGCAGCTAAAACCCTTCCTGGCTCAACAGCATAACCTACAGTCATTGGCAAAACGTCAATTACGGCGTTGGAGGGACGGAGCTCTACATCTACAGGAAGACAACATTGGGCTTGACCTGATAGCATTGAATCATGATAAGAAGTCTCTTTTACGTTCGGCTCTAGATTCCTGGCGCCTTCGCATTTACGAGAGGCACCAATCTGTGGAGACCGAAAGGTTTTTTAATCACCTCGAAAAGCGAGCCTCGAAGGTTAGAAGCCTCTATTTGTTGCATACAGCGTTCACCCACTGGTCAAACCTCGCAAACATACACGTCCAACGGACGGCTCTGGCACGAAGACATATTGTTAGGACGCGAGTTTTCAATGCTTGGAAGGACATTACAGCTGTCAACGAGCTCAAAGTTCGCAGACAGGTGCTCAAGAAATTTTTCGCTGTATGGAAGCAGACGTACTCGCCACACGACACGGATAATGCAAATGCTGTACAGATGTACAAGGGGAATCTGGTTGAGAAAGTCTACAAGCAATGGGTCTGGAATCTATCGGGCATCAAAGCTACAGTATGGTGGGCCGAAGCTACGAAACGCCGGGCCTTGTTCCGCTGGATTTCTAAGTCACACAGCAGTTGGGGAAAATGTCAGTTTGCCGAGCAAACGAGGCGACTCGATCTCATGTGGAATGCATGGAAAGTATGGAGGATCCAGACAGAAGTGCACAATCGACAGGACCAGGAAGCCGAATGCAACTGTCGTAAGAATCTTCTCCTCAACTCCTTGAGAAAATGGCGCCAAGAAACACAAGTGATACCAGCCAAGATCTCTGTCCAAGCAGATGTTGCTTCACGAAGAATTCGAGATTCTTTTGAAATTTGGCTTCATCGCACTCGCCAAAAACGGGAAGCAGCGGCGGTCGATCGATCGAAGATTCTTACAGAGGCTTTGACTATTTGGCGCCACAAATCACGATACCAATTGGCAAGTGCTCGTACGGATCGTCGTATTACTGCCCAGGCATTATATAAATGGATCGTTAACGAAAGGACTATCTATGCCGAGCAGTTATGGAAGCAGAAATGCCTCCGGAGAAGCTTGCAAGTTTGGTTGTGCCGATCAAGAAGTTTGAGAGCGCAGAGATGGGATCAGCAGGGCTTGGCACAAGTTTTTGCAGCTCAGAAAACCCAGAGCATCGTTATTCGCAACTGGTACTCGCGATTAGAGTCTAAGCAGCGGCTTGAAATCATGGCAACCGGGTTTCGCACGCCACGTATCATTCGTGAATTGACTTCAAAATGGTCCAAGCAAGCGCAGCATATCCAAGAAATGCAACGAATGTCATGCGACGCGGAGTTTTACTTTGACGTTTCTAAATCTCTGAAAAAATGGAAAGCTTCTACGGAAGCTGCGAAGAGAGAAAAGCGGAAATCTGCCTATGCTCAAGTCCGACGTATGACTAAGATGAATCTTGTCAGAAGGGTTGTCCAACATTGGCGAAGCCAGGCATGCTATATCATTAATCTTGAAATTCAAGCAGCAGAAGTGAGCCAGAACAGAGATGTTATCATTGGAATGGATATTTTTGATCGTTGGCGAGCTCGTGCTGAGGAACTTGCGGAATTTGATTCTCTATGGAAGGAGAACATCTTGGAGAAGTACTTCACCATTTGGAAAGAAGGTTTGGATGCCGTTCAAGCACTTGAAAATGAAGCAGTCATCGGCTACCAGGAGGTTCGACAAACTCGTGCTATCAAAAAGTGGAGCCTGCTCACTCTTCAGTTTCGAGCTCAGATGAACTATGCTACCGACGTTCGGGAAAAAAATGCCAAAAAGAACTTCAGAAGGATATTTTCCTATTGGCGCCAGAAGGCACAGCAGAAGCGGCCACAGGGAAAGAAGGTGGGATTCGAAGACTCAGATAAAATAGGGGATACAGCCAGAGCTGAATTCTTCGCGGCATCAAAGAACACACTTACGGCGCTGTCTGAGTTTGGGGAAACAAACGAGATGGACGAATGGATTAGAGGTCTAGACGAGGGAGGAGCGTCTATGCCAGTTCCGGGATACTTGAGCACACCGTCGAAAAAATCCGAGAGGGTGATGGCCGTGGCTGCAAAGTTCTCAACAACTCCAAAAGCACCCCTGTCTACACCCTTCGAACGTCAATTGCGAGAACAGTGGTCTGGAGGACGATCTCTTCGAAAACCTCTTGGCAGGAGGAGTACGCTGGGGATGGATAGGGGGTTTGCCGATATTCCAGAAACTAGGTAGTACGAAAAGTCACGAAAATAATTGCATTGGGCCTTGGGACGTGACCCATATTTGAGGAGTTCACGAAGTATGGCGTTCTATGGGAGAGTGATGATTGGATATGGGTCTATGGGTATTAGGAGGCGGGCGTTCAGGTTTCAACGCTTAGGAGTTCGCGGTCGCCATTTGAAGTGTGGGTGAGCACCTGACTTTTTCCTCTATTTATATATATATAATTAAAGAATGAGCCTCTAGGCTCGATCTAGAAATGCGGTTAATCGATTGAATTCTAACATTACTTTAATATTCTGAGCTTGTCTTTTCGTCCCAGTCCTGTCATCCTGCTAGTCCTCTTCTAGCCTCTGTCAGCCTCGCACAGCCTTCACGTGATCTCAGCCTCATCCGAAGCTGTGCGAGGCGTTGATCATGCAATGTCCAAAAGCTCTGTCTTTCCATTACGCGCTTCCACCTCTACACACAACAAACATTACCGCCCTAGCATGCCACCAGATTTGACATACATCTAGAGCCTAGAACGTATGCCGTAGAAGATGCTCCACGGCAACGTTTAGTTGATAGTATGCGAGCCGTGCTTCCTGGAAAGCCACAGGCCAAGCTCCAAGCTGTCTGTACGGGCTGCTGGCAAAGCAGAGGTCTTATTGTAAGCATGTCACAAAATTTTGTTATTTAGAACTTGCAAGGCATGCTTACTTACTTCTCTATAGGCATACATTACTGGAAACGCCTTCGTCATACTTACCGGACCAAATACCATCCTACAATCAATTTACGATGATGATGAAGCACATCTTGATGCAATTGCTATTGATGAAGCATCTGGAAAGATTGCAACATGTGTTGGGCCCAATATACGTGTCTACAATCCTTATGGACAGGGAGAAGATGCTTTGAAGGTTGGGAGCGACTACCACGGTCAGAGTGCATGAATTTGGGGCTGACTGGTGCTAGTGGTCCTTGCAACATAGCTTTTCAATCGACGAAAAAGCGCTAGATATTGCGACAACGTTATCCTGGGGCGTAGCAGAGGAACTTCTCGTCGGCAGCGCCTGGCTAGCTTTATTTGCAACTGCAGGTACCTCGAAGAACATTTGGAAAAAGCAACTGGCGAATACAGCCAAATTCGCTAAATTTTCTTATGATTCGGCATACATCGCTTCCACTGGGACTTACGATCGCCTTGTGAAGATATGGAGGAGGTTATCCTTTGGATCGGATGACACGCGGTTTGACTTCAGTTATCTTCTACATCCTACTACGGTGACGAATTTACATTGGAGGAGACCGTACCATGCAGACCAGACAATCGAAAATGTGCTTTATACGATTTGCGCGGATAATATCCTGCGCATATGGGCGGCGGCCGATCCTCAAGCTTCACAACATTTGCAACTCTGGGGACAAATTGATTTGCAAGAATCCATACAGCCTCGTGCGCTCTCAGACACTTCCAATCTTCGATTTGCGTTCATGATAGACGGCCGAGATTTTATGTTGGCAACTGAGCATGCTGTCCAAGTTAAAGCTTCTGAAAATGGCGATGATCATGCACTATCGCATCTAATAGAGGTGGCGAATCGAAACCCCGAGATTTGTGTAGTTCTGGATGGCCATGGAAATATGTCGGCCTGGGGATTCGAAAGTGTCGAGAGCAAAGTGCGACGTAAGACTAACATCTTCAACGTTGCCCATCTCAACACTCTACAGCTGAACCTCCCAAGACTCGTGGAAGATGACCAGCACTACGTTCAATTTTGTAATTTCTACAATAAATCAAGCGGTGGTCTTAGTATTCTGGTCCACCACTTTGATGGAAAAATAGAGTATTTTGAAAGCAATATGGCTGACTTATTTGATCCATCTCCAAAGTTAAATAGATTGGAGGTCAGAGCTGTATGGACAGGGCACTCTGCCAGCATCAAGAAAATCGTTCGAAATGTGAGTGGACGGGCAGTCGTCTCCCGAACCGATGGCAATGAGAGTATAGTATGGAAACATAGGGATCATGAGGGTGATAATTCGTTGCGCAGGCAAAGTCTCATCACAGAGCAGGAGCATATCCATAGAATATGTGTGTTGAGAAAGGGAGACTTTGTCGTCTTCTTGCATCACGGGAGGATTGCTGTCTGGGATACTCGTTACTTCAAGGCAAGCCTCCTCGCCGAATGCAAATACTCGGTAGTCGGAAAACCTCTCTGCATTCTTATGCTACCAGAAGAAAGAAAGGAAGGCCCTGTGGCACACGTCGCGACAATCACATCAAAAATGAAAGGGATCATTTGGGAGGTGCGGTTGCCCCAGACAAGAGGGAGTACCACTGAAATAAGTGGCCATGGCAGATCTTCCATTCGAGAGTTCTGTCAGTTTGACTTGGGAGAAGACGATGATCTGTCGTATGTACTCCCAGTAGACCCCGCTGGTTCGCCCGCGGCAATGTCTGGATTTCTAGATACATTTGCTAGAGACATTGCTCTTTCTTACACTCATTCTGGCGTGCTTCGATCGTGGACTGCGAGAATAGACCTGGAAGCGAGGAAGGTGGACTGGTTGCAAACTTGCTCCGTGGCCACCGGTATTATGGAGCCATCTCTGGCGAGTGGTAGCTCTATACGAAAAGCCGCGCTTGTTAATTCAAGTCGGTCGGAATTGACGATATGGGATGTCCGAGGTGCTCAACTCGAATTCCGCCAAGATTTCGAATCCCAGGACACTATCCAGGATCTAGATTGGACTTCAACCCCTGATGATCAATCTATTCTTGCTGTAGGCTTTCGATTCAGAGTCATTCTTCTTGCTCAAATGCGGTATGACTACCTCATTAAAGGCCCTGCCTGGGCTTCTATGAGAGAGTTCAATATCCGTGATCTCACTCCTCACCCCATTGGAGATTCCACTTGGTTGAGTGGCGGCAATCTCATTATTGGAGCTGGCAACCAAGTCTTCGTCTACGACAAGCAACTTGATCACTCGGCTCCTACTGTGATGAGTCTAAGTCTTCCTCCTCGCAAACAGGGTTGGGATCTCTTTGACGTCGTAACCAGGGTTAATGGACCTCTTCCGGTGTACCACCCCCAATTTCTGGGCCAATGTACTCTTGCTGGCAAAAGTGTTGTTGTCCAGCATGTACTACTCGCCTTGCACAAGACTTTAAAGTATTATGGCGAAGGAGATATAATAGATAATCATCTTGGTATGGATCTTGAAAAGTTCTACACAAATAACAATGTAAGACCAATGATTGTGGATCGATAGTCGCTAAGTTCTACAGGTAATATCCTCTACTGCTGCTGTTACTCGCGGGGATAAATATTTTGCCGCTTCTTCTGATAATGAAGAGGATGCCGAGAAAGTGACCGAAGGTGTTGCGGCGGCAATAAACGACAAACTCACGAGAATAGCGCTCCCACAACTCTCCAGGCAGGAACAGATACACCTGGCTGATGCAGTCGAGTGTGTTGCGATTGTTGAGAAACAGCGGCGGTCAATGGATGATAATGCTGCAAGATTCATGCTGTTTTTCCGCCAATATATTTTGCATCGAGGTCGGGCTAACGAAGTCCGGCTTTCCTGGAGAGAGATCAATTGGGCATATCACAGTAACAGCCAGGACATTCTGTCAGATACGGTCTCCCATCAGTTTCATAACAAACTGCTCTGGAAGCATGCACGAGAAAGCGGAATTTTCATGTGGTTGACAGACTCAAACTCTCTTGTAATTCCCCGCCCCTTCTTCTCCGACCCAACTAATATTTCGACAGCGAGCTCAATTTGAGGCCATTGCTCGGAATGAATACACGAAGAATGATTTGAAGAATCCCGTTGATTGTTCCCTGTTTTATCTAGCATTAAAGAAGAAAACAGTACTCCAAGGACTGTGGCGTATGGCTGGTTGGAACCGAGAACAAGTTGCAACTTTGCGACTCCTTTCTAGTAACTTCCAAGAGAAGAGATGGAAAACGGCGGCTTTGAAGAACGCCTACGCTCTTCTTGGGAAGCATCGAAATGGTTCGTCATGATGTTGTTCCGCAAATCCGGGAAAATGCACTAATCTACTCTAGAATATGCAGCAGCATTCTTCCTCCTTGCCGATTGCCTGCGGGATGCGGTCAACGTGATTCTGAATCAACTTAAGGATCTTCAATTAGCGATTGCAGTCACCAGAATTTACGAAGGCGAAAATGGACCTGTCCTTAAGGAACTTCTTACCGACAAAATTCTGCCACTGGCTGCTCAAGAGGGTAATCGCTGGTTAGCATCATGGGCTTTTTGGATGCTGCACAGAAGGGATATGTCTGTCAGGGCATTAATTGTAGGTTAAACATTTTTAAAATCTTTTGTGCATTTGCTGACATTTATCAGTCACCTGTCTACACTCTGCTCGAATCGCCTCAGACCCCAGACCTACAGTCCAAATTGTTCCTGACTGATGATCCTGCGCTTGTAGTCTTGTATGCCCAGCTCCGACAGAAAACACTTCAGACACTGCGGGGGGCATCAAAGATAACGCCGAAGGTGGAATGGGCATTTGTGCTACATAATGCTCGACTCTACGATCGTATGGGCTGTGACCTGCTTGCTTTGGATCTCGGTATGTAGCCTCCTCCTACCTTACAATTGCCCACTAAATTCTTCTAAGTGAGAAACTGGGAATTTCTGCTGCCAGCAGCGACAGTTTTCAAGAATATCGGCGAGCCAGACCCACGCTCAATGCTACGAAGACGCTCTTCACTTGTTGTAGCAGATCTTCCGATGCCTAAATTGCCCATGGACTTTAAATCTGGAGGACATAAACCTCCACCCAGTGTATTTGAGGAGCCGGAGTCGAGTTCATTACTAGACAATTTTGGGTTTTAGGATATGAAGGGTAAACAGGTTCAGGAGGGATTTGCATATTCCGGTGTTTGAGAGTGTAAATAATACCCTGTACTTGCAAGCCTTTACGTGCTTTTTATATATATAGGCAGAGGGAAATACAGGGAGCTGAACTTGAACAAATAAATTGATCGTGGGTGCATAAGCGATAGAAGAGTCTGAATTGAGTACAGCCTGGATTCTCACGTCAACCCCATATCTGATTCTTCTTGTGACTAATTGCTAGATGAACTTCTAAGCAGACCATGCAGAACTCGACCTAAACTGACGATTTGGTCGGTGCTCGAGTAGGCAGGCTTCTTTTAAGCAACTGAAACCTAGACTTGCAGTTTGGCAGTCTAAATCTTTCTACGGCTACAGTTTGAGAACTTTTTGTTGCATACTAGCGAGGAAGGGCGGCAGGTGACATGGTGACAAGCTGTGGCGGTGTAGTAAGTAATGCAGATAACTGAAAGTGCAAATGCGTATTGAGAGTTGATGCTACGGCTAGGACTGAGTAGAGACTGATTCTCGAAGCGTGCTTTTATGGCACACCATGTGTTGCGGTTTAGGGATAGACGTAGGCAGACTTTGGTTTTATCTAACATGTCATTATGTACTGCTGTTTATGGGTAGAAACAACCTGAATCATATCTAAAGATGCGGGATACTCGCACTCGCTAACAGTAGATTTACGATACTAACTACACCCTCCCCCAAGATCAATCCGCTAGCGAGGATAACGATAGGTGTTTCATCGCGCTGTCTGTACGATTTCCAGTAGTAGTTTACGAAACCCCCGATTGCTCTTGCAAGTGTGAAAGAGGGGACGTTGTACATGCCTTTTCTCTTGTCAGCGTAAGTCCAAGAACCCGAGAAGAAGTAGGATTTACCAACTGCAACTGCGATTCCTCCAGGAATGTAAGGATGCCACTTTTTCCCGGCGCCTACCATTCGAATAACTGTTACTGCCGTGAAAATACTTGCAGCCCCTAAAGACCACTGCCAAGCCATGTATGGCAATCCCTTTCCAGTGACCAATCTCGCCGTGAATATCCAAACATATCCCGTGGGAACTTGGAACAAGTCTCCAGGAACTTCATATACACTCGTGTAAAGCCGGTAGATAAGAGCGCTGACAACAGCACCTACCGCACTTCCAAAAATCTGACCCCAGAACTGTGCATTTGGGGCAGCGCCAAGAAGATGACCGGTCTTGAGATCCTGCATGAGGTCCCCTGCCTGCAAAGCGCCGGCTTCCGAAACTGCACCCGCAATGAGATTAATGAGGACGGAGTTCTTGTTCGATTGGGGTATGATGAGAGCAAAGAAGAGTTGCGCAAGTTTGCTGATTCCAGAGACTGGGTTGAGATCTGTTTCACCCAGAGCTCTTACACCCATAATAGAGAGGATAAGAGCCATGAAGACAGCTACTATAGTCGCATATAAAGGAACGAGAGCACCGAATACAATGCGGATACTTGCCACGCAGAACACAATGGAAAGGACAAGTCCAACCCAGAAAGTACTGTCGTTCACGAGATGCTCAGCAGGGGCATCCTTGAAATCTTCAGGTATACGGAGTCCATTTTCACCAAGTGGCGTGGCCACATTCTCACCGTTGCCACTAATAGGGGCGTAACCAGTCGTGGTTCTGCCAGTACAAATTTGAAAAAGACCATTCCAGTCCTTTTTGGTGATGCTTCGGTATGCTTCTGTTATGTATTCACCACCATGAATGACCATGGGCCGCAAGGCAATGTAGCCCAGACTGATGACCGAGTCGGCCAACATGATAGCAAGTGAAACCCAAACAATCCACCCCTTACTTCCCGATTCCCAGTCATCCACAGGTCCCGAGGCCCATCCACGATTCCTAGCCAAGGGCGAAAGCAATCCCCAACCCAATATTGCTCCAACCAACATATGTGTCGTTGTAGTTGGTCCCATGATAATGCCCTGCCCAACATATGCCATAGATGGGTTTAGAGTCCACAGCCAGGATTCAGCAAGTGTAACCCCAAAAACAGGCAAATTCCGGAGTACGGGGAAGAAGTAGGTTGCAAGCGTATAAGCTCCAGAGACTGTAAATGATATAATCAATAGTCTGACTCTAGACTTCCAACTAGTTGTCAAGCCTTTATTCACCTCCTCCGCATCCGAAGATCCACCAGCCAAATATGCCCGCAACGGCTCGTCATCCGTGGTAGCATCGTTCGAGGTAGTCCTACTGATCGGCCCATCGATGGTAGCCTCTTTCCCGTGCAGAACCCCGATCATCAGTGCGGTCGCCGTACCCGAAGGGAACTTCAGTTTCTCACGAATAATGACTTGTTTTCGAAGCGGTACTGCAAACACGACACCGAAGAACGCCAATCCCAAAGCCCATAATATCATATTCCATAGTGAAAGGAATATCGGGCCCTGCTCCTCCTTCTTAAGTAAGTAGTTTAGCGCAGGCATCACGCCTACAAATCCACAGCCAAGCGGCATCGTACCCATCGACCCAGCCACTGTTTGTACAAGCACATTCTCAACAGGTGTGAATGGGAGATCCAGGTGTTTCGACAACGTTTTAAAAAACGCAAAGCCAATGAGAGAGGAGGGCATGCTCATGCTAGAAATCCATCCTGTCTGTAAGCCAAAGTACATGTTTGAAAAGCAGATGACTAGGCCGACTCCCAAGCCAACTGTTATGCTGCGGAAAGTAAAGTTCTGCCCTTCGCGCGCAGGGCTTGTGATGAGTCTGCGAGCATCGCTGTGCTGATGCTGAGCCTGTTCGAAATTGCTATCATCTTCGTAGGAGTCGTTGTCATCGCGGATATTCAAAGGTGGGATAGAGATAGAGTGGTAACCAGGACTGTGGGTTGATCCTCTGTCGGGAGCCATGGCTGTCAGTTAGTGCCTGCTGAGGCCCAGACATGAAATGAATAGAGATTGCGTTGGTTCCGCAGTTGGAGTTGTTGATAATCATCGTGAGTTATCAGAATGAGAATACCGAAGTAATGCAGACGCAGAAGTTAGTCGAGCTCGTGGCTGACCAATGTCGACAAGCGCTACTGTAGCAACCGAAGACGTCATACAGTACATGTACAGTACATAAGTACAGCAGATGCAAAGACCGCAAGCTTCTCTCCCTCCAGCACGAACGACAGAGTTCCTAGGTTTCTATATTAGCTTCAGCTCTTACATATATATCTCTGCAGCGAGAACACCATCCAGATTCTCGCCCTTTTTCAAATCGCTTTCAAATCGCTTTCAAAGCCTTCTCGGCTACATGTATCTCAACGTTCTCAAAAGCTCGTTTATGCGCATTGAGTCTGAGGCCATCCTTGATATATACATGTAACGCTTCTTTTCCATGCAAGATAGCCCAGATCTGCTGCACGGCAGACTGGCCATGCTGAACAGCCTCGCTCACTTTCCTTGCCTTTTTTTCATCTAGAGCATGCAAGTCTCTTTCACCCCCTGATATGCGAGCTTTGCGAATGAAATTGGTTAGCTATCTACCCTTCATTAGTTATTTATCGATGCCTTAATTTATTGCTAAATAGTCCGAAAATTGCTGCGAGGTCCTTGAGTACAGAACAAGTGAAACCTATGCCAACTCCTTTCATGAAGCCAGCCGGGCCGCTACATGTATCGCGAGCACCTGTGTACGAACATGGCTGAGTGCCGACACCAGTTGAACCGTCATATAAACCAAAAGTAAACTCTTTCCTGGCGGCCTTGAGGCCAGACTTGATACCAGTGATGCAGGTGGGTTATTATGATTTTATGTAGCTTATCGAGCCAAAATTGGATACAGTATATGTACTGTATCTGTATGGCTCAGTCCTTAAAGTGCAGTCTATCGCCATACAAGCGAGGAGCATACATAACAGTACGTATGAGAGCCTTGGGCCACAGCTACAGTACAGTACAGTACAGTCTGTACTGCGAGATCCATTGCAACTGGTGCTTTAGCAATAAATCCTGCAGTCTTGCCCACACCGGAGCCCATATTCTTCCCGATCTCCTCTAGATCTGCAGCATTACTGTATCAACAGGGTCATCAGATATCACCGAGTCCTCAGTGTCATAGTTACCTGAGATCTTCTGGGCCTTGGTTCGCTCATTCGGTGTTTGCATAGACTTGGGGCCAATTCCATTCCACCGGGTGATCATGATCGATCGTCGAGGATAATGAATCGCCTGTACTGATGGTGCCATCTGGAGAATTCGTAAGTCTGTTCTCCTCCCGCCTAGACTCTCAGTTCCTCTGCGTATTACTACTGTATATCATTACTGCCCCTAGTATGCCCATTAGGCCTTGCTGGCAGATAATTCTGCAGCAGTATTCCCACTCTGTCCAGCATTATAATTTATGCTTACTCCTGGCTTTTCTAAACATTTTCTTCTTCTTGTCGCCTCGAGCTTTGAGCAACTTTGAATGGACCGCTACTGACACCAGTTGCAATACCTGTTGCAGTGCCCATTCTAGATCTTGCTATAGTGGTTTCATGTCTAGATAATGGCTCTCCGGGTCCCTTGCAGTCGTTCCATCCATTGTGTCCCTACGGGGCCGTATTTTCATTATATAACTGAAAAATTAGGCATATGGAATGAAATTCTATTGAAAACACCTGTATTTTAATTAAATCTAGAATGAAGTTACTATAAATTTTTTAGATTTATTTGATTTTTCTTGTTTTTTAAACTAGATTTTTCAGTACTATCATGTTGTCGGTAGTACCTATTTCCATGGTACTTCCGAGTTGGCCTTGGTGTTGTTGATTGGTGTTCAATTGGTTCAATTGGGTAGGAGACGAGAGATTGAG
>QYAL01000128.1:0-51412 GCA_003988805.1 Ploettnerulaceae sp. D365
ATTTGTGGTAGATAGAGCTGAAAAAATAGCATAATTGAGTGTTTTTTGGCATTTCGCTTAATTTTGATGCGTCCCGGCTATTCTGTCGACCCCTGGTGTACATCCACATCCATCAACATCCACCTCGGCACCTCGAAAAAAAAATTCAACCCAGAAATCTTCCCTCCCCCCGCGCCAAAAATATCAAAAAAAAATATCCTATTCCATTCCACCTCCCCCTTCCCTTCCCATCCCTCTTCCTTCCCTCTTCAACTCCTCCCCGCCCCCCAAAAAAAAGAAGAAAAAAAGAAGCATCATGATCACTACGAGGGTCGAACTCGCGACCTTGGCGTATTCGCAACCCTACCACTACCGCAAGAACAGTATGATAGAATTATTAGCACCACGCTCTAACCAACTGAGCTAAGCGATCTTTTTTTTTCTCATGTTGCTGATTTGTGGATGGGGGTTTTTTATTTGGGTATATGTATGGATGAGGGGTTTGTGGGATGGGATGGGAGGGATGGGAGGGAAGGGAAGGGGGGTGGGTTGGTGGGTGGGTAGGTGATTGGATGTAGGTGGGCTGATGTGGGCTGATGTGGGATGGGAGAGAAGGAAGGAAAAAGGGAGGTGGGTGATTGGATGGTTGGATGGGGGTTGTGGAAGTGGGGTGAGGTGGGGTTGAAAAGCTCTCGTCTCCTCTCTTCTGGAAGTGAGGAGAGATGCAGTACTGTAAGGGGGAAGAAATCTAGGGAAATATATTATTATTATTATTCTCTATTAAAAAACAGAGTGAAAAAACCCACACCCACACTCTCTCTTCAAGATACTCTATATACTACATACACCCTCTTTTCTCTCTTTTCATTCCTCTTCCTTGTGTATAATATCCAGCTTAACTCATCGACACTGGGAATATGAATCGAAAGTATTTTGTATATATATGTATGGGTTTCATAAGTGAGGAGGAACAGGGAGGGAGTCTGTGTATGCGCAGCTTTAGATTTATATCAGATAATATGTCTTAAATATCACGATGAATAAGCAGAATTGTATCGGCTACACATTTACTTTGGTATTGTTGTATGGTACAGTTGTTGGTATTAGAAATTATGTATGTATGTATACGGAGAAGTACAAACAAGCACAAAAGGCTCATGGTATCATGCCATCCCTGGATATACGCCCACCATTGCTTTCGTAGCTCTCAATCCCATCCAGGACAAAAGGAGACTCATTTCCCATTCGTAATGATCATGATTTACACACCCTTCACCACTCAGAAAGTACCTGTCGTGTTCTGATTATACGTCTGATGTCCCCTCACATATCCCTCACCCCCGGCCGCAGCAGCAGTCCCCGCCGGCACCTGCGTCTGGGTCGTGGTCTGATACCCGTTCCCCGCACCTGTATGGTTGTTGCCGTACTTGTTGAGCGCAGGCTCGCCGCCAGCAACAGCGGTCGCATCAGTTGCGTAGCTCGTGCGCATGTCAGCGGGCGTGGTGTGTGTTGGCAGCGTATCGCCGTGTTTGTCGGCGTAGGCGGCATTCTTGGATTTGCGCTGCCAGAAGCGATGCTTGGGAGAGCCGGCGGTATATCCGTTATTCGGGGAAGGACCGAAGGCCTTTTCTTTCTTGTGATGACGGTGGAGGAAGAATTCGACGAAGATGGAGATGAAGAAGAAGACACTGTGAGTGCAATTAGCATTTAACATTTTAAGTTAAGTGGAGAAGGAGGGGGGAGGGGGAGGGGGTATATGGGAGAACATACGCTCCAATAATGGCCACTGCGAATGCTGCCTTTTGCAACCTACAAGCCGTTCTCAATCTAGGCAATTCAGTGAAGCCATTGGTGCCTTCATTCAACACTCCAGTAGTTCTCGTATCCCCGGTACCATACGGCGTCGTCACAACACCGCTGCAGCTTTCCGTAGCATGGCGATTGACCCATGCGATGTAAGAAAAGGCGCCTGTGAACGCGAAGTCAAGGACCATGCCCAGGAAGGAGAAGATGGCGATGCCGCCTAGGCAGAACACCAGGATCAGGGCGAAAAGGGTGTAGAGGACTGCAGCGCCAGAAATGCCTTCGACGGCTCGGATGTTCGTGTTGATGGAGAGGCTATGATTGTGTAGTGTGGAGAGGAAGTAGCTGAAGATGCCGAGGATGACTGCTGCGCAGCAGAATTCGACAAGGCGCAGGAACCAAGAGGTACTCTTGAGGAGGACACCGCCAACTGCCATGTTGATCGATTGGGGGGAGGGGAATGTTTTCTTCCTGTTTGTGTTGGTGTTGATGGGGGAGGTGTTGTCGAGGGGAGAGAGAAGGTGGTGGTTGGGTGTTGTGTACTTGATATATACGAAGACGGGATTTGCCAGCCAAGGACGGAATCGACTACACATAAGGCAACTAACTGGCATTAGATCATCACATGCACTCACCCTTTAATGAACCACTGCGAACAAGATTTTTAGCTGTTTTGCCATCCTCATCTTTCCCTTCTCTCATTCGTCCAATACAACAACACCTCATCTCCCCTGCTCCTTTTGAATGTTGCATGACGCTTTATTCCGCTTTTAGTTTCCATTCCCGGTTGACTTCTTGGTCCTGATCATCAAATGAACAAATCACCTTCAAAGCTCTGAGGTGCTAGTGTGTATCATACAGTAGCTACAGTAGCAAAGGCAACATTGATATCCGAGGGGATACATATATGACGTCATGTCTGTCTACCAAGGAACCAAGACTTGGAATGGATTGATCGACGCTGTGGCGGTGTTCTGGGCGCAAGCCACAAACACGTGCCTAGATACAGTATGAACTCTTCCATTTCCCGGGTTCTTTTTTCCTCTTGGTGCGTTCCTGTGGTGCGTTCCTGTAAGGACTGGAATTCCTACACTTGTCATGACTTGATTACTATACCTTCGACACAGCTAGCTGCCTTGATTTCCAAATAACGAAAAAAAGTCTTCCTCCTAGCTTACTCACGGGCTCTTTCAATAATGGAGCAGGGCAATCAATTGCCTGTCGATTATCGAGCAGGTAGATACAAGACATGCAACCGCAGCAACCCAGATCTCAAATCGCAACTAATACATTATGCATAATACTACAACCACTGTTCGAAAGACTATAGGCAGTGCAAATACCTACCTAGATACTCATGTGAATCAAATCTCACTCGTCAATCGTTCGCTTTCATACATTTATTATTCTCATCTTTTACATATTCATCAACTATATTCCGTCATCCAACTCTTCATCACGGCACAATCATCCTAGAAAATAGCTCAATATCCTCTTGCTCTGCCACAGCATGGCGCTGGCTACTTCCCAGTACCAAACGCTTTATGGAAGCCCGTAAGCGTCACCCGATACCGAACATCGTTCGTCTTGACCTTCTGCACCGCCTTCCCACACCCTTCCTCACTGATATCAATCGTCTCAATCATAGGCTTCAAATTCTTCTCGCTGGCGAGCTTCAACATCGCAATCGCCTCCTTCTTGCTACCGATATGGCTACCGCTAATGCTCGACCCGTTGGAAGTGAAATCCTGCGCCATCATCTCAGGGAGCGGCTTATCAGGTAAGCCGACATTGTGAAATTGGCCATTGACGGCGAGCGTGGACATGTAGTCTTTGAGCGCGAACTCGTGGGTCATGTCAGCAGCGTTGAGGATGAAATCGAATGTGAAGGCGAGAGGCTTGAACCACTCCTTCTCTTTGGTGGAGACGAAGTGATGAGCACCGAGCGTCTTGGCTTCGGCTTCCTTTGAAGGGGTATGGGAAAGAGCCCAAACTTCTGCTCCGAGTGCGCGGGCCCTGTTGACGTTAGACCGACTTCAATGACAGAGAGGGCAAGTAATGTTCACCAAATAACAGCAAAGTGTCCGAGACCACCGATACCCAGGATAGCAACCTTCTTACCTGGCCCGGTACCAGCACGCACAAGAGGCGAGTAGACTGTGAGACCAGCGCACATCATAGGACCAGCTTCATGAGATGGGATATTATCCGGGATCTTGAAGACGAATTGTTCGTGGACACGGCTGTGCGAGGAATACCCTCCTTGAGCAAAGATCTGATTTCCATCCTTATCGTTCATTGGGCCGCCAGCTTCTTTGGTGGGATGGGCCCCATCGATGTTGTACGGAGCACCGTAGGTATCGACTTTATGAGGACAGTAATTTTCATTGTCGGACTTGCATTGAGGGCACTTCATGCAAGATTGAACCTGGGCACCGACACCCACACGATCTCCAGCTTTGAACTCCTTGACCTTGGGGCCAACACGGAGGACCTTGCCAATGATTTCATGACCGACGCAGATGGGAGATGTTGCTAGGTCGCCCCAGCCTCCGGTTATGGTGTGTACATCCTGAAGAGTAGAGGAGTTAGATTATAAGCTCTATTGATGGTTCCTGAAAGAAAGGCACAAAACAGAGAAGTTACTCAGCTCGGGGCTCCCCAGTACATACCGAGCCACAGACACCACAGCACTCATTCTCAATATCCACATCATACTCCTCAAAAACCTTGGGCATAAACTATCATCCTCTGTCAGTACAAGTATATCCCCCCTAAAATCACCAAACGACGAAATCAAACACACCTTCTCCTTAGTAAACCTATCCCAATGCTTCACATCCCGAACCATAAATCCCTCGAATAAGTCCGGCACAGCCATGACGTCGTATCTCCAAGTCTCAATATCCTCTTGTACACGCCGATTCTCCTCTTCAATCTCCTTTTCCTTAGCACCCAATCTCTCTACAATCTCTTGGATCTTCCGTTTCTTGAAAGGTGCTTCTCCTATATTTAATCTCCGTTGTAAGCGAAAAATGATAATCAAAGAGACTACGGTAAATAGTAAATCCTCTCAGCGTCGGATTAAGTTTAAATATAAAAGAGATTTAGATATGCATACCCATATTACAACTGGACATGGATAGGACAAGAGGTTTTGTAGTTTAATTTGAGAGCGCACCTCCCCCCTATTGTTCCTCGTAGCGTTGGATCATGATGGAATGGGATCGGACGGGTACGTTCTGGATGAGGTCACTACTTAATTGAAGCTTCTTCGGTATGTGAACGTGTTGATCCCATCTGCGTTTGCGTTCCTGCATGCTGATTTCAACACGGGACGTTACTAAGTTCCATTATTAGGACGCGGTTGATTGGAAGAATTGCTGTGTGTGTATGTATGTGCCTTTTTCGTGTGACATCAATACTTTGACATTTAGGGGCTAAAGGGGGGGGGGATTAGGCGGGAGGTATGTTCGTCAATGACGTCTTTGTTACTGTACTGTTTGTACTGTACCGTATGTGTACCTCGATTACTGTACTGTTGTATGGATTGAAATCAATATATATAAAGGTGCTGTGTCCAGGGAGTATAGTAATTACTCGGAGAGATTCTTTAAATAATAATAATAAAAGAAGAAGAGACTCAAGAGAAAAACCAAGCCTTCCCTGGGAACCTACTCTTCAGCGATAGAAGCATGCATGGAACATTAGGCGGTACATCAGCCTTCTCACTCTAGATCTCGAAGTCTCAAGCACGATACAGTCATAGATGCATATCTCAGCTAGCTCAGCTTAATCATACTATCAATTTATCTATCTATCTATCTATCAATCTATCAATCAAAGAAGGAAGAACCAAAAAAAAAACTGAGTTGAAAGTGAAAGTAGCCTGGACTAAACACCATTGGAAAATATAATACAGGACTGTAATCATTCCTTGCTTCGAATTCGATTCTAAGTCCCAACCAAGAGAAAGGAGGATTAAGTAGTGCGTGATATGTGCGAGAGGAGGAGTCGGAATTTTTGAAATACTGTAACTCACTTTCTGAGAGAGAGGATAAGAGGAAGGATGGAATTCCGGATTAGATGTTTTTTGGAAAAAGAGGGTAAGTTGAATTGAAAGGAGAGTAAAACTCTTTAAATACCGTAATACTGTATGCATGCATACAAGTAAATCTCTTCTCTTATCACTCACTCACTCATCCATCCATTCAACTAAATTGTAATACCTACCCCTCTATATACCCCTCCATATACCCCGCTATTCCCCCTACCTTCCTATCCTCCTCCCTTCTCTCCATCCTCTCAGAAAAAAGAAAAAAGAAAAAAGAAAAAAATCTTGCTACTACTGCATTATTCGTATCCCTCCCATTCCACCTGAGATCAGATTTCGTTCTAGAAAGATGTGGTGTGGAGTAGATATGTAGAAGTGGTGTACCAGTGGTGTGAGGATGGTCTGAGCTTACTGTACGAAGTAAGGAGATGGGAGTCTGGGGTATGGAGGATGGGGAGGGGTTTCTAGCTGGATAGTCACCAGTTTGAATCATGAATACAGGAAAATTTAGATGGTATGGAAGCGTAGAAGGAAAGAGAAAGTATAGTTTTCAATTCCATCTAAATACTACATTACATCTATCTCATCTATATTACGTTTCTATCCCCTCATTACTCGGCACCGCACCGCAGCACGATTTATATAGCAGGTACAGTACAGTACTGTACCTAGGTAGGTAGATAACTGTCATAGGGTATGTATCTGGGACCTTGATGGATAGTCATTTACTGTAGTCGAGCACTTACGGTAAGTAGCTGATTCGTTCATTTACTGTACCACGAAATCTTGGATTGGGATTGGTCTTTGGTCTTGATCTTTTCGCTCATGGCTGATAGTATCTGGAAGGACTAGGACTAAGGCTAGAACTAAGTAAGCACTTGGCCACTTTCCAGCTTACTGTTTCTAGCTATCCGCTGTTAGATCAGGTCCAGGAACTCAACGCAACTTAAACCTAAACACAATACTGTACTATCTATCTTATAAAATTATCACCTTCATATCATATCATCTCATCATCTTATCACCCCAATCTTTTCCCTTCCTCATCCTTTCCCTTCCTTTCTTCTATGCTTCTATGCTTCTACACACCCACCCACCCACACACACAGGATATAACTTCTCTATCTCTAATTCTCTCATACTAACGACATGTATACAGTATCTATACATCATACCATTCGTTCGTGATATATAACTCCTCCCACACCCACACCCATACCCTCCCCTACCTCATACGCTGACATAATACCAAACGCACGTCCCTTTCCCCTCGGCAAAGTTCGGTAAAAGCAAAACAAAACACAAACCAACCCAACCCAAACACAACAGAGCAACTCAACTCTGGCACGCGCACGCCTTGCCGTTGTGGATGCCGAATAATAATCCTAATCCTAATCCCCTTTCCCTCCACCCCACTTTTGACCCGCTTTCCTAGCGAGGGAGGGGAAGGGGAGGGGAGGGGAGGGGAGGGGAGATGACTTGCTGACACTTACTGGTGTGTGGGCCTGAATTTTCGTGTTGCGTCTTTTTTGGTTTTGGTTTGGTTTTGAATGGTATCATAGGAAATAGGATGTAGGATGTAGGAAGTGTGTTGTGTGTGTGTCTGAGAGAGATAGAGAGGGGGGGGTAGATGAATGGCGGAAGGAAAAGAATGGAAGGAGAGGGAAGGGGGATATTATATATGGGCTGGATTATATTGGTTTGTTTTGATTTACAGTACTGTACTGGTGGAGTGGGACGGATTATTATTATTATTACTGTTGCTGTGTGTGGAAGTTTGTGTGTTGTTGTGCGGGTGAGGAGTGGGTGAGGAGTGGGTGAGTAAGTAAGTGGAGTAAGTATGGGGAATTTCCTTAGTGAAAGATGGATACGATGAGCAGTACAGTACAGTAGTAGTAAATAATTGAGACTTTCTTCTTTTCTTTCCATCCGGGGAACCTCTCTCAGCCCCCCTCCCCATCCCCTCCAAAAAACATGAATACCAAATATCAAGCCCATCTCTCTCTCTCTCTCTAACAATATAAAACCCCAACACCCTTCCCCCCTCCTCTTCACATCTAAAAATAATAACACTGCCTGAAACGCTGGTTTTTCCCCCCCCGTGCGGGACAAAAATCTTTCACTTCTCATCTCAGTGCCCGCACTCCCAAGCCCCACGTTCAAAGAAAAAGAAAAAGAAAAAGAAAAAGAAAAGATCTAGTGGGGCCAAAAAGGACAGGGGAAGTGATTGGAAGAGGAGGAGGGAAAATAATAATGAGGCACGAGGGCATGAAAGAAAGGGAAAGGGAAAGGGAAAGGCAAAATCTTTAACCCGCTTTCTCTTTTGTCTTTGTACTGTATTATCCCCCCCCTGTGCCTGTGCCCGCATATGCTGTATACGAAGTATTGTACTGTATGCACGCACGCACGCACGCACGCACGACGCGGGGATTACTGTACTGTATGTACTGTACATGTATGTAGATGCGTTATTTGGAACGGTACTTATACATCTCTCCTCTAGATATTATCAAAACATCAAACATCGCTCTAGATACAATGCGATACAATGCGATGCGATGCGCCGCTCTTCCAATTTTTTCTTCTTCTCTTTTTCGAGGGGAGTCGCGCTTACAGGTATACTACTACAGTAGAGTACCCGTTGATGTGTCATCAGCATCTCGTTGGTACCTGACCTAAGTTCTATTCTCATCATCTGACCTAACCATCTCACGAGCTTAATATCGTCAGCATCATCAGTACTGTACTGTCTGTACGTGGTCATAAGATTTATTATTATTATTTTTCATTCATTCATTCTTTTTCACATGCTTGAGAATAAGTGACTGACTGATTCTTGAGATGGAGATGGAGATGTGATTGACACATGCCTGTTCTCCATTTCTCACATGTCTGACTGAGGATCAGAAACATTGAATGGGGAGGTGATGTAGTACTGGTATGATGGTGGTATGTACAGTAATAATAATAATAAAACCGGGAATAAGAAATTCCCATGTGTGTGTAAATAATAATACAGTGATGAAATGAAATCAAAACAAAATATAAAAACCCTTCACATCTCCAGTACTTCGTACAATACAATACTGTAACTCCACTTGTCCGGACTCGATTCTAGCTTACAGTACCATCCCCTTCTGCCCCGGATCCCTGTTCCCCCCCTTCTCCCCTTCTCCCCTTCTCCCCCTTCTCTCCACATTTTCCCACATTTTCCCACATTTCCTCCAAGGTCTCAGACTCAGACTTCTCAGCGGCTTTCTCCAAACTCCAGAATACATATATACATACCACCCCCCTCCCCTTCCCTCCMCCCATTCCCCCCCCCCCCCTCTCTCCTTTTCCCCTCCGACCGGATATTCCGTGCCGTCATTGAAATCTTGTTCATCGCTCATCGTTACTTTCTTTTACTCCTTCTCTTCGATGCTGCAGTGCTTCAGCAAACATCATACAATCCATCCGCCGTCGTACCAATATTTTGCTGGCTATCTACCTGGGATTTCATTAAATGAAGTAGTTTGACGACATCATCACATGCCCACCAATCCACGTCGTCCAGTCTCTGTGTCACCGCCGCCAGCATGAGTCCAACCGAGATCCTCACAGCGGCCATTTCTCAGTTGCAATCCGATCGCCACGACTCCATCGGCCCCCAATCGCCTTCGTCCTCGGAAAACAACTCAACCAAGAAACGAGGTCCTTCTTCCGCGGGCTTGGACAGCAATGGAAATCCAAAGCCGGTCAAGAGGAGAGCGGCAAAGGCCTGCGCCGCCTGTAGAGCGCGGAAGGTGAGGTGCGATGTCATGCAGAGATATCATGTAACACCAGATGGAGAGGTCACGTGCTCGAACTGTACCATGGATGGCATCCAGTGTGTGATTGAGGAGAGCAAGCGACGGAAGTAAGTTGCACACTTTGTTGCCATTGGAAAGAAAAGAAATGTGGAAAAGGATTGTCGAGAAATTGCGCAAGCTGACGATGGCAGGAAAAATATGAACAGGTCTACTCCCGCGCCTCAACAAACGGAGCCCGTACCTGTGCAAGCCTGGGGCAATGGGATCGTGAATCCGTCCGAGATCGAGAACTCGCAGGCAAGGAGATTCAGTAGCACTTCCTCCAGCGACCTCCCGGAGGATTATGCGGCTTTGCATGTCCCACATCCTATCTGTAAGCTTTGGAGATTTCACCCCGCGCGCCCCCTCTAATAGTAGTAGACCAGAATATTGGCAAGCAGCTGGAGAACAGCCAGTCGCTGCGGAGACAGGGCTATATCGTTGCGCCTTATGATGCGGATCCAACATACAGTCTTCTCACGTCTGCTTCGGCCAGTGGAGATTTGACGAAAACCCGATTGGCCACTCCGCCAGTCGCAGCAGGCCCATTCTTGAAGCATCAACTGCCAGCCTACTTGAAGCCTTTACCCCAGCGGATGACCTCGGTTGATATCGACTACTTGTTTGCGAAGGGTGCCCTGTCTGTGCCCGACACGGCGCTGCGGAATGCCTTGTTGAGGAGCTACTGCGAATGGGTACATCCGTACATGCCGTTGATCGAGCTCCACGAGGTTCTTCGCATCATTGACCAGGGGAGTGGAGAGTTTGGAAAGATCAGTCTGCTATTATTTCAGGCAATCATGTTTGCAGGCACAGCATTCGTGGATATGAGATATCTGGCGGCGGCAGGTTACACGAATCGAAAATCTGCGAGGAAGGCATTCTTCCAGAAGGCTAGAGTAAGTGCCTAGGACTATGTGCGAAGATGATGGCTAATTTGTAGGTTCTCTACGACTTTGACTACGAAATCGATCGCGTGTCCCTCGTCCAATCCCTCCTCCTCATGACGTACTGGTACGAAACACCCGATGATCAAAAAGATACATGGCACTGGATGGGCGTAGCTATTTCCCTGGCACACACGATTGGCCTACATCGCAACCCCGAGAACTCGAATATGGAGCCTGCGAAGCAGAAGCTGTGGAAGCGGATATGGTGGTCTTGCTTTATGCGGGATCGACTGATAGCTCTCGGCATGCGGAGACCCACGAGAGTCAAGGACGAGGATTATGATGTTCCAATGCTTGTGGAGGCCGACTTCGAGATAGCCGTTCTGCCCGAGTCGATCTCTCTCATACCTGCGGATTGTACATTGGTGAGGGATGTGGAGGCACAGAGAGAATTAGCCCACATGTGTATAGCAAAGGCTAAGCTCTGTCTATGTATCAGTCACGTCCTGAGCGCACAATACTCCGTTTTGGTCCGCCACCAGGGAATGCAAGGGCAAGAAGGTACCACACGATCCAGTGTCATGCTGTTCCCTAAGAAGCTCGACCAAACAGATGAAGTCACTCGCTGCGACGAGGAGCTGACAGAATGGATCGACGAGCTTCCGGATTGCTGCCAGTACTCCCCGGAAGTTCCGAGATCAGGAAGTGGACAAACGCTCTTCGTTCAAAGGTCGCTTCTTCACATGGTCTACTACACAACCCTTTCTGCACTTCACAGACCCCAAGTTCTGCCTTGTGCCGCAGCAGGGGGCAGTCAGCCAGACTCCTCGCGGGAACTCCAAGACCTTTCCCGAAAGCAAGTGCGCGAAGCCTCCCGCGAAATCACCAAGATATCAAACAACCTGCACTCGACAGGTCTCGAAAAGTATCTTCCCACGACCGGCGTCACCGTCTTACTCCCTGCCATAATTATTCATCTGCTCGATATCAAATCCTGCAACGATGAAGCGCGAATCGCCGCTCTAAACGGTTTCTGTCAATGTATGCAAGTCCTGGAAAAGCTACGTGATAACTACGCTAGTGCAGATTTTGCAACCCAGTTCCTGGAAGCTGCGATTCGGAAGGCGGATATCGATCTGGTCGTGGGGAACCAGGAGAATGAGTTTCAACGCAATGATGTTCCTGCGAATCTGCATAAGCTAAGAGATGCGAGGAAAGTGGCTGCTATGCGGAGGACGCCACCCCCGAACGAGGAGGAGGTTGAAGTCCATCACACTATGGATGCGGGGAGCATGATGGAAATCAAGCTCCGAAGCCAACATAATGAAAATGCCATCGCAGCACACACACCACCGGATTCAGATACGCACACGGTATTCTCGTCCACCTCTCATACGCACTCGCACCATGAACCCGACGAGACGTATAACCACAATCATCTATCCATGTCCGGCGTCGGGGGAGTCGACCTTGGATATCACGAGGCACCGCATGTTGATATGAACGATTTCCTGAACTTCGACACGGGGAACGAGATGTGGAATGTACCATTGGACGAGGGGGCGCATGGTGAAAGTGGCGGGTTTATGGGGGATATGACTTGGATTGATCAAGGGCCCGGGTGGAGTCGGCTGAATAGCCCACTACCGGAGGGAGACATGTTTGGGACGCACAAGTTTGACGTTGGTGTTTAGGTGCCGAGCTGTGGTTAAAAAGGATATATTTGGGAGACGTAGGCTAGGATATGAGATTATCTCTCTCTCTGGTTTTTTGGCATTTGGGGGCTTATATTAAAAGGAACAGGATACAGGAGGCTTTCCGTCCAGCACGGCATTGGGTAACTGGCGTTGAGGGGCTCGTCTGCTATATACACATACTTGTATACACAATATCTAGGCTACATATACATATATCAGAGGGGCGTAGGCTAGCTAACTAACAAGCGAGCGAGCGAGCTTAATCAAGCTCCTTTTTTTTACGACGAGGCATAGATCGATCTCCTTCTTGACACGGGGGGTGATGTGATTTGTTACGTACTTTTACTTTTACTTTTACTTTCGCTGTACTATACTCTGTTCACATATACCCTTCCTTCCTTCCTTCCTTCCTTCCTTTTTTTCGTTTCTCTTGGGGTAATATAGGATTTTCTTCTTTTCTTCTTTTCTTCTTTTCTTCTTTTCTTCTTTTCTTCTTTTCTTCTTTTCTTCTTTTCTTCTTTTCTTCTTTTTGGTTTTGTGGTTGTTGTAAAGTATACTATCCTTGCTTGCTTGCTTGCTTGCTTGCTTGCTTTTAGGTAAGGGGTTATTTTATAGTTGAAGTTGAAGTTGAAGTTGAAGTATGAGGAGGGGGGAGTGGGAGTGGGAGAGAGGAGAGAGGAGAGAGGAGTATTTTTATTTATTTATTTATTTATCTATTTGCTTGTTCCTTGTTGCTTTTTTTTTGCGCATGTGTGGGTGGGAATATGGTGATGTGGAGATGAAGATGATAATATGATAACATGGGTAATTTATCTACCTAGTTAGTTTATCTTTCTGATCTTTTCGTATTTCCGATATGAGATGATGCGATTTGCTTTGATTTTGATTTTTGATTATAGATTTTAGAATTGAAGGATTAGATTAGATTAGATTAGATTAAAAAGGAAAGGATTAAAATGAATGAGAGGAGATATAAAAGCCAAAAAAAAGAAAGAAAAACTCCTGATTTCTTTTTCCTTCGGTCCTTTGGGTATATACTGTATCCTGGTTGAACTCCGTTCCCTTTGCTTGTCCCTTTTGAATCATATACCGTAGCCTATCAAATCCCATCCCAACCCATTCCCTCCCCTTTATATCCTCCCAATCACCTCCCTATCCTCCCCTTTCCCTTCCCTCTCTCTTTCTCCTTCCTCTCCTCCCCCTCCTTAATAAACCCCTTCAAAATCCCCTGCAACGCCTCATTCCGCCGCGTCATAAGCAGTACATCAGCTGTTGTGATTGTGGAGCGACCGGCGTGGCGCGCGAAGGATTCGAGGTCTATTGAGACGGTTTCTGGCATTGTGATTAGATTAGATTTGGGGATTTGGGATTTTGGGATGGGGGAAAGAGAGGGGAAAGAAAGGGACAGTGGACAGAGGGAAGAGGAAAAAAGGAACAAACCAAGCTGAGCCCAAACCATTTCCGTCATGGCACCGATGAACTGCGGTGTAGCGGTTGTATGCAAGCGTGCGCATTCCGAGTCGATGAGCTTGCCGATTGAGAACCAGAGGGAAGCTTTTAGTTTCTGTGAATGTGAGGAATTGAGTGTTAGTTTGGTTTGTTACTTAATTTATTTCTCAATTCGTTGCTTGGTCCGGTATATATGGGAAGATGTGAGATGCGAGAAAGGATACGAACTTCGCGAATAGGATCTTCTAATTGGGACATTTTTGCGTTGTTTCTCCAGCTTCTTTCTTGGATAAATGGGCAATTCGATTCCGGAGATATGTGTGTGTTTATTTCTCTTTTCCTTTGTGAGAGAATTGAAGTACCGGCCAGCCAGAGGTTGAATGTAGTTGTTTGTATATTTGTACGGGGTTTTAGGTGAAGGTGTTGCTAAGATTTAGAGAGGAAGTGAACGCGTCAAACCTGAGCAGTAAACGAGGAGACGCGCCAAAAGACAAAGCCGAACCCGAGAATTTGCCGATGACGTCCGCCCGGCTTGGAAAGCAAGACGAGCCGCAGCGAAGCGCCTTTTTTTCGGTGAACCGGGAAAAGAAAGCCAACCGCGCACATCAATACTTATTCATTTCACTTCCTTACTTTTCCTAAGTGTTGATATCAAATCTCTCGACTTCTTCTCTATTACCAATTTGGGAAATCTTTAATCCTCTTTCTTCTTGCCGAATTTCTTGTGTGTGCGATTATCCTCTGGAGCTGTAAAGAGCGTTTTAGATCTGCGACGAAGAGAGAGGTGCAAGCCGACAAGCAGCCTCGACCTCGACATATCGATTCGAGTTCAGTTGCGGCGCAATCGGGTGGGAGGCATTATACACCTTCGTCCAACAGCGACTAGAGAGCTGCATTCATAGTCATCTCCAATACTTTACAGAAATCCAGCAAACTCGCGACATCTTGCGGCCTCGATAGCAACTTGCAAATCAGCCAAAGGAGCGCGTCGAGCACTATATCACAAAGAAACCACACAGACCAGAGCGAAGACAGTAAAAGCCAATCCCAACTCTTACTTTATCTTCCAAACTTCTCAGATCCAAGCCACAACCCCCACCAAACCCTCTCCAAAATGGCCGAAGCAATCGCCGCCGGCACTATGGACTTCTTCCAATTCCTCATCAGCCTCCCAAAACAAGCATACACGAACTTCACACGAAACTCTGTGGAGATGTGGGATGGCATGACGCCGTTGAAATACATTCGAATGATAGCCATCGTTGGCGCATACTTCTTCCTACGACCCTACCTGCAGAAATGGGGCGAGCGCACACAGGCCAAGCAGCACGAGAAGGAGCTCTCCAAGGCGGAGATGGAGGCTGCGAGTGGTGAGAAGAAGCAGCAGCAGGCGAAGATTAGTCCGAATGCGCTTCGGGGTGGGAAGGTGGTGAAGTTCGAGGATGAGAAGGCTGTGGGGGGAGATGGAGATGCGGAGGATGTGGATGGGGAGGTGGAGGGTGTTGATGGGGGGGAGTGGGGGAAGAAGGCGAGGAAGAGGCAGAGGAAGTTTGTGCAGAAGGTTTTGGAGGAGGAGGAGGCGGAGAGGAGGGGGAGGGAGGGGGAGGAGCATGATAGGGGTCTTTTTGATCATTTAGTTGATTATGAGGAGGGGGATGATGGGTGGTAGTAGGGAAGATTGTATTTTGTTCCCTTGGGTGTATGGATGGTGATAAGTGTATAATTAGATACTCAATCGTTTGTGTATGTCTACAGGGCTTTTGCATATGGTTTGGGATTGGGTTTTACCATCATGGGATTGGGAGTCGTGAATATATTACAGTACTAGTGTATTCAATATGAGATTGAGTTTTGTGGAGGAGTAGGATGGAAGAAACCGTATCCACGGCGCCGTACTACATCGTTGACGTCTAATACCTGGCTGTGTAGCTGGATAGAGCAGAACATCATCGACATATCTAAAAAGTAGATCTCTCTCTAAATTATATGACTGTTGTTTTGGTAGGTATACCATTCCATTCGAGGCAAGAGTGATATTCAAGCTATTGGAACTGTAGAGTGTCTTCTTCTCTTCTTGGATGCATGAGATTACTGTATTACGCCATTATCTGGCGATGGTCCCGCTGCTCCCGTGTTGGCGTTTCTCGGATCGATTCCGATGGGCTATGTTACAGTACAGTATACCTGATGGCGTGGCCAAGTGGATACTGTAGAGAACAAGTACATGTATAGCCGCCGCAAGTATAGTAGTCGGGCTGTCCGGTGGCTATTATTAAACGATGACATATGCATCTGAGGGGTTCGTAAATCTGGGGAAGATACTCCGATTGGATTGGATGGGATTGGATTGCGTAGAACTGTTGTCTTGTCCTGCATTTGTATACAGGATTGTATGAATAGTACCATGATAGCCGTGCTGGGTTGGCTTGGTACGTGTCTGGAAGCTGAAATCGAGGTTAGGGCTTCTTTGTTACTGTCTCCTTCAAACCACAAAGGAGCAATTATCAGTCCCTTCAAGCATGTAATGTAATGTAGTATCACCACATATACGAAAGAAATCTCTCTCTGTTCCTCCTGTTACTGTAATCCCTCATCCTCACCCTTCCACCTAACCGAACTGTTCCAATAGTGGCCAATACATGTACAGTACATACTGTAACCAAAAATCTCCCTCCAAAAGCGTCAACATCTGCGCTGATCCCAGAACTCAGGCACATCGATTCACTAATTCGTCAGAATCTGGGGCAAGATCCCCAATCATCACCCTCCCGTCGAGCCCTCTCATGCACGCACAAACTCATGAAACCATACGCTGTCCTCATACAGTCCCCACCGCTCTTTGGCGGGTCATGGCATTGTATTTGATTGAGAAGCGTTGACAGCGTTGACGCTGCTGTGTGCGCTTGATAGTTCCGTAGTGTGATGTTGTGCAGCGGGGGAAGTGAAAAAAGGGTGTGGTGACGGTGGCCATGCGTACAACCAGCCCACTACTGTGGCCAACCACACCTTGACCTCACCAGCAGCCACCAATACGAACAAGAACCAACTGACCTCCTTTTCTTCCTTCTAATAACTCACACTTACACTCACAATATAAACATATCATAACAATTCTTCATTTCCAGAGAGATAATAAGACAGCATATGGCCACAACACCACGGTGAGGTGAGGTGAGGTCAAGGATCGACTATGGAGGGATCGCGCATCAACGAGCTGCTAGAAAATGGCTACTTTAAGACCAAAACTGCTCGAAGCAGGAGCCAGAATCCAGATTCAGACGCATACAGGTTCGTACATCCTCCATAACATCCCCAGGCCTCATCTGATCTCCCTCTCTGTAGCACATCCCCCGCCACGCCCATCTCCAATACCAACACGCCCTCCTTCCTGCTGCCAACCACCAACGCCCCGCGCGACCGTGAACGCAGCGGATCCCGCACTCCACGCCCGACTCGCACCGGACCGCCTCCGCCTCGTCCAACAGTGGAAGATGAGGATGTTAGTCTAGCACGGGAATCAAGAGAGACGGCACAGATCCCCAGCTATGACCCCCCGTTGAGAGGCACGGTCGATCAAAATCCTATTATACTAGAGGCAGAGGTAGGGAGGGATGAGAGACAGAGACTGCAGGATATCGAGTGTCCGAAGGATGAACATGGGAATCCGGAGAGGAGGTTCGTCTTTATTCCTCGGAAGGAGGGGAGTGAGAATGGGAATGGGAGTGGGAGTGGGAGTGGGAGTGGGAGTGGGAGTGGGAGTGGGAGTGGGAGTGGGAGTGAAGGAGGTAGGGAGAGAGGGAGAGAGACGAAGGCGAAGAAGGGCACACCTCACGGAGATGATCTAGGTAGAGATGGACTGGCGTATGAATCACGGAGAGGGTACGAGTCTATCCGGCCGGAAATATCAAGGCAGGATTCTTGGAGAGAAGCGATGCCGATTCGACAGGAATTACCGCGGCGCAATTCCAGGAGGGAAGACAGGAGACAAGAGCCCAGAAGGGAAGATATACCTGCCCTGTCTTTTCGGCATGAAACTTCAAGGAGAGAAGTCCTAATCGATCAACCGCATCCACCACTCGAGAGAAGACGAAGCAGACAGGATCTTCCAGCCCTAGAGACTAAGGTTCCTCGAGAGATACCTCCGAAATTCAGAAGAAGTACTTCTGCTTATGCAGCAAGTCCCAGGGATCATGACGAAACATATAAAGATTCCACTCCTCGAACTCCAGCTGGAGAGTCCTTTCTCTCCCCAGAAGTCATCCGAGGGAAGGATAGCTTCTCACAATCTGTCCCTCGACAACAAGTTCATGATGTGCTCTGGGGAAAGAATGGAACCCCGACTGACAAACGAAATAGCGGAAGCTTTTCTGGATCGCGACCGGTAACTCCATCATCAGAAAAGAGGAATAGTGGACATTTCGAGAAACCAACTAGACCACAACAATTGATGGAAGAAGTCGGCGGCAGAAGGGAGAGGCGCCATTCCCCCGAACGAGGTTCAGGGCGGTCTTCCAGATCTTCGGCACACAGGGGGTCGTATCACAGTAGTAGCGAAGATGATATTGCGGACAGTGATTTCGACAAACATCAAAGATATCTAGACCCAAGAGGAAGAGAGGAACACCATTTGAGATCTCCATCGAAATCTAACAGGTCATCTGTGGATCTTAAACCATCCCGGCTGTCCTCGCCACTCCCTTCGCCAAAAGTGTCGCCCAGTCAAATCCCCAGAGGAGATTATGTTGAACGAGCCGAGACGTTCCCGCAATCCGGTAGAAGGAATGCGTCTTCGCGACCAGTCTCGCCTCGTTCTGCCGACAAGGAGACGCCGAGAGCAGATCAGTTAAATCCTATGGAAACTGCACGTCCGAGATCGAGACAATCAAATGAATCAGCGCCTCCACAACGTCCTTTGGCCACGCATCAAGCTTCACTTCCAATTCCGATACCATCGAGGATCGATTTGCACTCACCAGGAGAGACAAGAAAATCGCCAACTATCCCGCAATTTGAGGAGCAAGAAAGACTGGGATCTTGGCAACCTCCATCCTTTCAACCGCCGTCTACGATACTGGATAGACCCGTTGGTTCCTATCGGCGCTATTCTCAGGACATTGAACGCGGTAGCGTTGCTCCTCTGCCGCCATGTCCTCGCACCCATTTCACTTGTGGCCGAGACGACTGGTTGACTCTACCGCAATGTCCAAATTTCGATATATGCCCTTCATGCTTTAAATCGACCATCGCCCCAACAGAGTTTCGAAGCCTGTTCATCCCCGCCCCTCGCCGTCCATCAGATGTTGAAGTTCTCTGTGACTTTGGTAGCTCCCCATGGTACAGAATAGCCTGGCTTCTAACACTTAAAGAGCACCGTCGAGACTTGAACCTCTTCTATGGCCTCGCTAATATCGGCACAAAGTATCCTCCCTGTCTTGGGAAACATGAAGCGGTACGACAATGGCACTCCGTAATCGATCACAAAACTGGGTCTCCAGTCCGTGGCTTCGATGTCTGCTACAGCTGCGTGAAGAGTGTCGAGACCCTTCTACCCTCCATCCGTGGCGTTTTTGTGCGAACGGATCCGACGCCTTCTCCTCGAGTCTGTGACCTCCGGTTTGACAGCAAACGTTTCGTTCAATATTTTGACGCTCTGGAAACATCGGCCGACCGCGCCTCATACCATGACGAAGCTCCCGACGCACGAGATCTCGCCTCTCTCGCTCGACGTCTGACGTTTTTCGACGAGTGTCAAGAAGATACCGATCTCCTGAACCAACGCTGGCACATGATAACGCAACTCCCGGAATTTACCGTTTGCGAGGAGTGCTTTGATGAAGTCGTGTGGCCGGAATTGGAAGAAAACAAAGCGATCCCGCTAGCATTCAATAAGAGCTTGCAGCGGGTCCCCAAAGCGAGCTGTCAGCTGTATGGGAAGAAGATGAGAGGAATCTTCCGGCTGGCGGTTGATAGTGGGGATTATAAGATGTTGGCTAGTAACGCGCGGGAGAGGAGGATGAGGGAGAGGGATTTCAAGGACAACTTGGAGATCTTGAGGAGAGGAGGCGGATTAGAAGCGGAGAGGGAGGCCCAGAGGGCAGAGGAGGAGTGGAGGAAGTGGGAGTGAGTGAACGGTGAACTGATGATGATGATGATGATCATGATGATGACCAAGATGATGATGATGATTTATAGGCGGCAACACAGGTGGCAAGAGTGTATGAAAATTTACGAGAACGAATTCATTGAACGATCTACCTGTCCTGTCTATCCGGCTCAGACATCCCGTATACAGAGGTCGGTGAATTTCCATGACGACACAACCCGGCTCGGAGGTCATTGGATCAAGATTTTAGCGAGGGCATTTTGTTTACTTTACCCTTCTTTATGAAAACTTACCAACCCAGACCTACCTAGCCTACCTATTCACCTTTGCGAATCAATTTTCAATCTCACCTTTACCTTCCTTGTTCCTCTTCTTCTTCTTCTTTGAATTTACCTTTCTTTCTTTCGCTTTCCTCTTTCAACATACAACACACAACATCCAACGCCAAGAGGATCTCACGATCGGAATTCTATTACAACGATAAACGTAGAACGAACGGACGGACTGGAATAGCATAGGATACTGCATACATCAGATCAAAAGCTATAGTACAGCGCATCGCACAGCGCATCATCACACCGCGAAATTTAGGCTAGTTAGGGAGGTAACCAGGAATTAATGATGGCGTATAAGTCGCAGAAGGTATATACATATCCCTCCTCTCCTTTCCTTTCCTTTCCTTTCCTTTCCTTTCCTTTCCTTCCCTTTTCTTCTATCTCCATCCCCTCCCCCAATCTCCCCCCACGTTTTCCGCCCCATCTAAAATCTCAACCCAGGAAACAATCTTCACCCTTCTCATCTCTTCCTCCTCCTCCAACACACCTCTCCGACACACCTGCCCCTCTCGAACCCAATACGAAAACGTCTACGCAGCTTTCCTTCAAGCGGAAGATGGACCTAGGGAATGGAGGGAGGGGGTGGGGGAAGAGGATGGGGATGAGAAGATGTATAGGGCGGAAGAGAATGTTTGGGTGTATTATTGTGAGTTGTATATTTTCGGGTTTGGGGCGTTGTTGGTTTGAAGAGGAAGGAAAAGGGAAATTTCAGAAATGAGGTTAAGCAGTGAGTAAGTGTGCTATGCTAATATTTATGATGCGCTAGTTGGTGATGAGAAAAGCTTTCCGGGTATTAATCCGAGACTCTCTGCAGAGCCTGGATATCACGAGGAGCTGCTTGCATTTGCAGATCAGGAGATGAGCGATCATGACTATGATTATGAGTCTCCTCGAGATGATAATACTACTCGCGAGCGTGATATAGCTGATGATGCGGATATGGATGGCGTGGATGGGGGTTATTATGGCTATGTTCAAGATCGTGAGGGCGGAAGTAGGAAGAGGGATGCTGGGCGGGGAGATGATTATGAGCATGAGCATGAGCGTGAGCAGAAGAAGGGATATGAAGGACGCAGAAATAACCAGCCTCATCATCGTCGACATCATGATCATCATCACGCTGCTGATAGTCATAACAACAATAACCCCGAACAACGCGAATCCTTCGTCCAACGCCGTGTTCGACTTCGAGTTGAGAGGCGTGGAGAGGTCTTCCACCGACGACAAACCCCCCTAGCTCGGACTTGCGATCGTCGAGGTGCTAAGAGATCATCTGCGCGATCACGAAACATCGAAGAGCAATGGTATTTCAGTCCTAGGCAGAAGAGAGATGGGAGCTCTGCTGCGGCGAGACGGGGTCGTGCGGACTTGATGTATTTTCGGGAGGGGGGTAGGGGTAGGGAGTGGAATGGAGATGGGGATTATGGATATAATGAGGGTGGAGGTGGAGGTGGGAGTAGAGATGGATATACACAGGGCGTTAAGGGAAGTAGGGTGGGTAGTAGCATGGTGGATCAAGGGTCTGCGCTACGTGGTTTGGACGAGGAGGGGGGCAGAGGGTTTACTGCTGAGGAATCCGAGCGTGTTGATGGGGATGAGGACGAGAATGTCAATATTGAGCGTCGGCATTTGATTCGATATTCGAGGGTTGGCCGTCGGGATAGAGATGAGTATAAGCGAGAGGAAGAACGAGAAAGAGAACGAGAACAGGAACGAGAAGCAGAGCGAGGACCCAACCGTAATCTAACCCGCGGCCAAAAGAGACAGCGACGAACGCGTGGAGGAACCATGGGTCGTTCTGCACGGGATGGGATGAGACGAGAGCGTTTCGATAGATCTCCAGCTCATACTCATACTCATACAGGCCGAAGATATCCTACTTTCTCAGGTTCAGGCTCAGGCTCAGCTCGTTATCTAGAGCGAGGTAGCAATCATCAAAGAGGGGTTGGGATAGAAGAGGAATGGAATCAGCGGCGGATGGGAGGGGATATGGAGGAGCGTGGTAGAGGGGGGGAGGAGATGAGTTGGGGGAGAGGGGGGAGTAGATTTAGAGATTCTAAGGGGAGGGATGATGTGCATTGGGTGGAAGGTGGTGCGAGAGAGAGGGATGGGGGGAGGGAGATGGGTGTAGGTGTAGATGTAGATGAAGGGAAGTGGTTTGGTGCTCATAGAGAGAATGGGAAGGGGACGAGGGAGGGGAAGAGGGAAGAGGAGTGATATGTTGAGGTTGGAAGACGAAATGAATTTGCGTTTGATGGAGGGACTAGGAGAGTGGTATTCTCTAGTTGCGCGCGTGGCGGGCAGTAAGGCAGTTTTGAATTAGGTCATAGCTGAAGAGCTCTGGTTTAGTGGCTCTGCTAAAGCCTTTCGATGAGTAATGTTTGTTTTTTTGCGTTCGAGAGTAAAGTGATGGGTGAGTATGTTTGATTCTGTGAGTCAGAGTAAAATGTAAACACTTGCTTGGAGGTTGATGACAATAGCGCCGCTAGGAGGTGAAGAAACGTGCTAATGATTTCTTAGACCCAGGAAGGCATTTATGTCTTTGAGATATGTTATAGGTGTAGCTGACCTAGACGTAATAAATGCGATGTGACTCATTGAGATACGGCTCTAGCTTAGTATATCTGCTCAAGTGTAATCTAGGTAGGCTCTTTAATTTACCGGATGATTCGGTACGAATGATATATACTCGACTATACCTATCTTCCTGAAATATTACCAACAAAGTCAAATAATGGTAATAAACTTCTTTCTAGCACCTTCACCACAAAACCACTGAGGATCAACCTCCGCAACCCCAATTCTCTTATACACGCCACTCCCTTTCTCACCAACCTCCTGCAGAACCAATACATCTACACCTTCAAATAGGAGCTGCAGACACTCCACTTCAGCCTCAAACTCACCACACGGAATCTCATCTGCAAAATCCACATTAAAAGTCCCCATTGACTTCCCACCCTTAACTGCATCCAATTGCAAAAGAGATATACCGCCCAACTGACTCTGTACACTCCTCCTCATCAACGCCGCCCTCAGAATCCCAATCAACATCAACCTCCCACTCTCCAGCCTCCCATTCAAATCCTTTCCCACCGGCACCAAATCAAACATCACATTCCCCAACGCACTCTTCCCATTCAACCGATACTCGAAATTCGGATCCCAGACATCCCTATCCCTCTCCCTCGGACCCATCATCCGCACCTCCCCCTCCACCGCAAGCCAGCTCCAGCTCGGCGCCACGTAAATCTTCACTCCAGCCTCATCCCGCGCTCTCCTCAAGCCACCTGGATACCGCTGACGCCACGCTAAGCCCTCGGGGATGCAGGCGCTGAAGAGTCCGGCGTGGTAGGTCTGATGGTGGCGAGCAGCGAAGTGCGATGCTAGACCTGAGAGTGCGGGGAGTTTATCTTGAGGCTTGGTGAGGAAGCGAGTTGAGTAGGTAGAGGCTGTTGCGGCCCATTCGTCGCTGAAGTAGACATCTACGGCCCGGACTTTCTTTTGCTGTTTTTCTTTTACGGTCAAGTTCTTTCGCGTGTACTCGTACCTTATATCGCGGCCTGATTCGTGAATGCTGATCATATCGCAGTGCTGGATCTGATGATTAGCTTTGTGATGGAATTTTTACCGCTTCGGCTTTTCTTGTTGGATATATTAGAAAGAAGAGAAAGTACGAAGGGACTAACCCAGAGCACACGATCAGAGTGGTATGTTAATCGTCTCCGACTGAGCATCTCTTCTTGCAGCACCCATCCCCTGGAACCTAGTTCTGTCTGCGCCATATAAGTGATCTTCTCAAGCCGAAGATACCAGCTCCCCATAACGTCTCCATCTGGCGAGACATAGGGTAGAGTAATCATCGGCACAGACGGTACTACCCCCCGACGAAGAAACCCATCTTGTTGACGTCCCCGTATCACATCCCCTCGCTCTCTATCAACCGTAGCAGCAATAATCGTCACCGTGCTCCGATGATATATATTCCCCATAACCGCCGACTCGCGCTCCCAATCCGCCCCATCATCTTGCAAGATGCACAACGAGTCGATCCAAAGATACCTCAGTCCCAGCTCCCGCGTCACAATCACCGCATCACGGAACGTCGCCGGCAACACATTGATATCGATTCCAGACTTCCGTTGCTCCAGCGTGGCATGCGTGCTGGTGAAGTGATGCGCCGGATCAGTGGGCCATCGGTGGCTGAGCGTCACATACCGCCCTTCCATCCCCTCCTCGCACTCCACAAGCTTCACGGCGCAGCTCGCGCCATTTAGCTGAACATCTAGGACCCGGGTAGGTAGCTCGACGCTCTCATCTTCCAAATCATCTGGTAAATCCTCAAAGTACTTGGTCATGCGACAGCTCCGATGTGAGCGTAAGCACGTGTCCAAGCATTTCCGAATCATCCCAAATCCCTCTCGGCTCTCGGGATCAACGGGGAATCGTCCTGCCACGGCATGCGAAATGGCGGCTTCGCTGTCGGGATGTGCTAGGGCCTCGATAACTTTGGTGTGTTTCCCGCATTGTACGATGATTCTGTGGATTTGAGGGCCGGGGATGGAGAAGGCGTTGTTTGGGAGGTTGCTGATGTTGGATTCAGCAGCGAGGATGATTGGTGCGTTGTTGGGGAGCTCATGGGTTTGGGGTTGATTTTGGTTTTGGCTAAGAATAGTCTTATATAGGAAGAGGCAAAGGGAACATGTAATTGTTGAATGTTGGAGGGCGTGGATGTTTTCGTGATGTCGGAGGTATAGTGATGGGTCAAGTATACCCGTATTAGCATCTAGCAAGACGCTCTTCAAAGCCCAGGGCGACACTTTTTGACATTTGTCGCAAAGTGACATTGTCCACTAACCAGATAGTCTCTCGATCCTCTTGCTCATAACATCAAATTACGATAGTTGTAACTGTTGTGTGGGGCCAGAGATGTTAGCGTTTGATATGCAGAGGCTTTGAAGCCTGCAGCCATGGAGACAAATCATGGGTCTTGTAGAAGCGCCCAATGAATTGCTCAACAATTGATAGGCAATAGCTGGACTAGGATATTAATGTCAGCCAGCAGCTATTTCCGCTAGTGAAGTCGAAGTCCGTCATCAAAGAGCGCAGGATGACTCGCTGCATGTTGGCTTGCATTTGGTCACATCTCCTACAATGTCTCAGTTGATACTCAGGGCAATCATGAAACTATCATGCAGTAGATATTATCTAGCGGTCTCCACGCAGACGGCGAGATCGATACAGTCAGGCTTCTCTATTCCACACAGCGCTTACATGAATGAATGCATTACCTACCGAATCCCTACCTGCTGGGTTGAACAAAGAAAGCCTCTTCTATTTTGTAATACCTAATTACAAAACCATGAAATCCCCGAAGCTATTTCTGTAATAAACCAGAAGCGGCGTTGTCCATCTGTTTATACAACACTTTTATCTATGCCAACACTGATTGTACATTCGCCTCCTGGATACATACAATCCATCAACAACCCCTCTAAAGTCTAGAGTACAAAGTTCACCGTTCTTCCACCCTTCACTACAACTATTTTCTTCGCGTTCCTAATATCCACCGCTTTCGGTCCAGATCCCATTAACTTCTCCTTCCCATAGCTCGTGCTCAGTATCTCCTTCACGACCCAATCTTGCTTTTCCCCCATGGATAACCCGTCTTCTGGTATCGATATCTCGACCACACACCTCACTTTACCATTGATCTGCACAGCACATTTCTGCTTATCTGGCGCCAACATCTCAAATGTGCCGTCCACGGTTGGAAATCCTTCTCTGAAAACAGAGGGTAGAGGATCCTGGGAACCAGGCATACGAGGCCTCAAATCGGTGCTCTTTACAACTTTCACCAAGGTCCACTTTGTGACAAGCATCCGCAACCGAAACGCGCTCATCCTAATCTGCCCAAGGACCCATCTTCGTGCAGACGATATTTGATATCTAAACATGTCGTAGCGCGTAGCTTGTGGCGTATTAATGAGCTCCCAGCATTCCTCTGCGAAGGCTGGAGTTATGGGCGCCATCATCTGAACTAGAGCTTTTGTAGCGTGAAGCGAAAGACGATAATCAGGCCTGTGTAATGTAGGGTTATCCGAGTCGAAGTTTATTTCATTATAGTCAATAATTGCGTTGGTGAGCGCCATCAAATCTGAGACCACTGTATTCAAGGAATAGGTCTCGTTGTACGAATTCGTGACATTGGCAATAGTCGACTGGACGGACCTCCAAAGTTGCTTATCCTCCGCGAGCGATTGTCTCCATATCTTCAGCCAAACCTCGAGCATATGATCTCCCGATACGATTTCCTTGGGTCCTTCCATTGCCTCTTGCTTTGTACTATGTCCATGGCCTTTTAGCATCATCTCAAATTCCCTGTCCTGGGAGAAGAAGTTGAGACTAGAGAGCCATTGCTCAGATTCGGCCTCTGTGTGTGGAATGGCTTGGGGTGGCTGTGTGTACATGAAATACAATTTAGGATTGAACTTGGAGTCCCAGTTCCTTTGTTGCCATACAGCTCGACTTTTAGTTATCATCGCATGTAGTCTTGAAAGCCATCTTGTAACCCCTGCAATCTTTTCCTCGTCCCATTCAAGGATCTCACTCACCGGGGCTTGGAAAAGGATGTGAGCTCTTGTAGCATCAGCTCCATACTTGGCGATGCAGGCTCCAGGATCAACGCCGTTGTACTTTGACTTTGACATTTTTTCGAAACTGATGGTAGCAACTTCTTTCGTGGCCATGACAATTGGCTTGGCTAGATCGGTAAGATCCACTTCACCTGGTTTCAGAAATCGCCCGGTTGATGGATCAGAATACGTTTTGCCGTGAACCATTCCCTGTGCCAAAACTTGCTTGAATGGTTCCCCCGAATGTTTATATCCTTCAGGCCAAAGAGGTGTTCTTGCCATGAACTTTGAAATGAATCTTGCATAGAGAAGGTGTAGGATAGCATGTTCAACGCCCCCAACATATAAATCAACGGGTAAGGTTGCGTTTGCAGCCTCTGGCGAGAACGGCAAATCCTTATTGTTGGGATCTGGAAACCTCATAAAATACCAACTGGAATCGACAAATGTATCCATGGTATCTGTATCCCTCTTTGCATCCTCCCCACATTCAGGACAGGTCGTATTGACCCAGTCATGAGCGTGCTCCAGAGGGTTTCCAGTTTTACCCTTGGTCCAATGGCTGTCTAAAACTGGCAGCTCGACCGGGAGCTGGTCATTAGGCACCGGGACTGAACCACAGCGATCGCAATGAATTACCGGGATAGGTGTGCCCCAATACCTTTGGCGACTGATAAGCCAGTCCCTGAGCCGCCACGTCTCTGCCGCATATCCCATATTGTTGGACTCAAGGAGAGCTACAATTTTGGTGGTAGCTTTTGCTGAAGGGAGACCAGCAAACTGGCCACAATGCTTGGTAAGGTAACCATGATGGATGAATGGCTCGTTCTTCAAACCACTCGTTACTTCGTCGGGTGATTTGCAAATGACGAACCGGATAGGGTCATCACAGCGATTGTGCTTCCAGAAAGAGTGATCTCTTGTATCATGACCAGGAACTCCCATAACAGCACCATCTCCGTAGTCACCAAGGACATAAGGCGCAACGTAGATTGGTAATGGCGCCTTCGTAGCGTTTGACGTCGAGGCTTTGTACGAGAGGGGGTTGCGAGCTCGGATATTGGGGAGAAGATATCCAACTTTGGAGTCCTGCGGTAATGCTGGAATAGTATCCAGAAAAGCTTGGAGCTCCATATCTTTCTTAGCCAAAGACTGAACGATCGGATGCGTTGACGCCAAGGCAACATATTGCACACCGAAAAGGGTATCCGGCCTGGTGGTGAACACTTCGATATCTGGATGGTTTCTTTGGTCATCTGCCACAACAATCGGAAATAATATCCGAGCACCTGTAGACCTTCCAAGCCAATTCTTTTGCATTGCAAGCACTCTTTCTGGCCATGCCTTATTCTTCTCTAGTTGAGTAAGCCCATCTAAGAGCTCCTGTCGAAACTCGGATATTTTCAGAAACCATTGTTTAAGCATCTTCTTCTCAACCTTAGCACCAGACCTCCATGAATAGCCGCGAGAGTCCACCTGCTCGTTTGCTAGAACAGTCTTGTCTACCGGATCGTAGTTCACTAACGACTCTGCCTGGTAGGCAAGACCGGCTTTGTGTAGCATAAGAAACAGTTCTTGAGTATGCTTGTAGAAGGCAGGATCACATGTTGCAAATTCCTAGGAAATCAGCCTTAGATTGCCCAATACTGTGGTCCACCTACCCTCTTCCAGTCCCAATGTCCATTCATAACCTCCAACTGCGACTTCATCTTCTCCATATTCTGTCTCGTCCAGACCGCCGGATCAATACCTCTCTCGATTGCAGCATTCTCTGCCGGCAATCCAAAGGCATCCCAGCCAATTGGATGCATAACATCGTAGCCTTGCATTCGTCGAAATCGTGCTAGCACATCTGAAATTGTGTAGACGCGCAAGTGGCCCAAATGAAGGTCTCCTGATGGGTATGGGAACATGGGGAGAACATATCTTTTAGCCTTGCCATTAGGTCCTATGCTGATAGATTTCGCCTTGATGTCTGCTTTGGCCCGCAATTGCAATATCGTTGCATTTATCATATGTTCTATCTCTTTTCTCTCTTGCTCATACCTCTCCGATTTCCTCTTGAGCTTCGATAGGCTTTGACCAGTGGCATTTGATACCGGCTGTGTGCTCAATGCCCACCTTACAAACCTAATGAGCTTTTGTAGTGTGGCCACCTTCACCTCCAACTGCGTAGCTATGGTCTTCAGTTTATTTTCAGGGGAGTTTGGGTTATCATCCTGCTGCCGCTGTTCCGCCCGCCACACGGCTTGCCACTTCTTATCTAGACCTGGGAGATCTAGTGACGCCGTAGTCCTCGATGCTCCTACTCTTGACCCAAAATGTCGTGTGAGTGTTGCTGTGCACCCTTTACTGGTGAAGACTTTTCTCTGATAGCCCGAACACAACAAACCCCGCCCCGCATGTTTGCCAATCGGGCTGTACATCGTGTTCCCTGGTCATGGTGCTGTGTCAATGGGAAGTCATTGTATCTTGGGCTGTGAAAATAGCTTCACTATGGTTTGGTGGTATGAGAAGGATTCGAACGACGAAAGCTTGGAGCTCCAGACACCAGAAAAGTATTGGTCCGTGCCCAGCAGCATTTGAGATTGAGACAAGCTCCGCCACCAGCTCCGCCAAGACTAGGCCTAGACAAAGGCGCCAAAGATGGAGAACTCTTCTACTTGCAAGCCTCACCACGTTTCGTCTCACTTCTACTCTCTTCCCCATCTCTTCTCTTTTAATATTATATTTGCCCTTCGAGTGCATAATTATATTGCATCTAGGCGAGAGAGCCGAGAGGTACAGCTCATCCTCCATACCCTTCCATTCCCATGACTTCACGACCGACATGAACCAGAGAATACAGTAATACAGCCACCACATTATCCGCATCCCGAGCATGTGGATATAGAGCAAGAAATATCATGTCACGAACCTATTCCAGCCTTCAACCCCATGCGCGCGACTCCTTAGAACTAGCCAGCTTGGCCTCGAGTTCCCCTGGGCGGCGAACTTCCTCCTTGTCGACTTCTTCTAGATCCGGTATTTCGTCGTCGCGAAAACTATCGTTAGAGGCAGACGATCCACTTGACGCGAGGAATCCAGCTGCGCATACGAGGGGTAATCGATCGTATTCTAATTCATCTGTCTTCGACTTTACTTCGAATCTATTCCCCCTATCTTCCACGTCGGGAAATGGCTATGCGCCAATTGGGGCCCCTATATCGTCCTCGAATGGACAAAGTGCTTTAGGAGGTGGCTCGCTGGAGAAACACAAGACGTTGACATATCTGAATGGATTGTCATTGATCGTAGGATTGATCATTGGATCTGGGATTTTTTCGTCGCCGAGTCAAGTCAACGCTAATGCTGGCTCACCAGGAGCGTCGCTTATTGTGTGGACAATTGCTGGAATATTGGCTTGGACTGGTGCATCAAGTTATGCGGAATTGGGAGGCGCCATACCACTCAACGGAGGGGCTCAAGTTTATCTGTCGAAGATATTCGGGGAATTGTTTGGTTTCCTCTTTACCTGGTGTGCGGTGATGGTTCTGAAGCCTGGATCCAGTGCCATCATATCCATAATCATGGGGGAATACCTTGTCCGGGCAGCTATTGGGGCAGAAGCTGAGAACGTGAACTCCTGGATCAACAAAAGTGTGGCATTGATTGGATTATTCGCCGTTACATTTCTGAACTGTGTCTCTACCAAACTGGGAACCAAGATGGGGGATATGTTCATGTTCTTTAAGTTTATTGCATTGCTTGGTGTTACGGTTATCGGCATTGTGGTTGCACTCACTGGCTTTTCGACGTCAGGGAATGCGAATCAGGATTGGAAGGAGAAGGGCTGGTTTGATGGAACTAGTACGAATGCTAGTTCTTGGGCTGTAGCATTATATGCGGGACTCTGGGCATTTGATGGTTGGGATAATGTGAGTCTTTCTGTTCGTCCAACAAAAACCCGCTAATTTCAAGACCAACTATGTTGTTGGAGAATTCCGGAATCCCACGAGAGATCTGCCGCGTGTAATTCATACCGCAATGCCTCTCGTAATCCTTTCCTATCTCCTCGCAAACATCGCCTACTTCTTTGTGCTTCCTCTGAGCACAATCAACCACTCCAATACCGTCGCTGTAATGTTCGGAAGTAAGGTCTTTGGACCAATCGGCTCCCTCATCCTCGCCCTGATCGTCTCCGCCTCTTGCTTTGGTGCTTTGAACGCTACCACCTTCACATCCGGTAGACTAGTCTATGTAGCTGGCAAAGAAGGCTTACTCCCAGCGGTCTTTGGCAAAATTGGTGTAGGATCTAGTGCTGAACCTACTATCAATACCCTCCGCACCCGCACTTGGTTCTCAAAAACCCTCGCCCGACTCTTCGGTGATGACGAGACTGGACTCTTCTTCACACCCGTTAATGCAATGGTCCTCAACGCCTCTTTGACGGCGTTCTATATCCTCGTGGGCGAGTTTGGAACTCTTGTAACCTTCTATGGAGTTGCGGGCTACACCTTCTACTTCTTCACTGTACTGGGACTCATTATTTTGAGGGTGAAGGAACCGAACCTAGAGCGACCGTACAAGACATGGATCACAACACCAATTATATTTTGCTGTGTGAGTCTGTTCTTGCTGAGCCGAGCTGTGTTTGCGGAGCCCCTACAGACAGTCATCGTGGTATTGTTCATCGTAGCCGGCGTGCCGATATATTATTGGAGGATTAGAGGGCGAGATGAGGGAAAAAGGGAACATGGAGATAAACAGGGATATGGATGGAAGGTTTGGAAGAGGTGGCAGAGTTAACAATAACAATGAATCAGCTATGGAATTTGCTATACCTTGAGCATCTTACCCCCATTCTTCTTATGTTTATCTACTTAAGTCTTTATCATATCAACCGGGATATTTTCTGTAACAGGCCCTACGTTTGCCTCGTCATGTCCGCCAAACCTAATTTCTCATGGCTGTAACCCTTCTCGATCCACACATCCTTATGATATATTCATTTGCTCCCCACAAACTCCTCTGTCTAAGTTCAAACTGATAACTTTAGTCTATATCCCTGCCGTAGCTTGAAAATCAGGTATTCATCCATGGAACTGGCAATCTCGGTTGCATAGTGGAGAGCCGAAAGACAAAACCTGCCAGGCTATTCATATATGCATACTCCATATTCAAGTCATGTTCCATTACCGACTATCGCATATACTAGATCGTGGGTATCATAAATAAAGTCCAAATCATCACTCATCTTCATCCCCATCAAGCATAACGCAAACCACCTCCTCCCCATCCTCATCAACCACCTCAGTCACATCGCACTCCCAAGCATCGCTTTCAACATCCCCACTACTCAATCCCACCAACTCCGCCTCCTCATCCAGAAGCTCAGCTAGCATCTCCCTTTTCTCCTCCCCAACGCCCATCAAATCCCCCATCAAATACTCCTTCTGCTCCTCCACCGTCTTTCGTCGATACCTGATCTCCCGAAGCCTGTACGCAAACACGAAATCACTCACATGTTTCTCCTTCAAACCCTGACCTCTCTCTTTCTCCACCCCAACTTCAGGCCCAATTTTGACCGCAACCCCAAACGGCGTCCAATCAACCCCGAAGTTCAGATTCCCACCTCGCTTTGTGATCTTCTCAATCGCAACCTCGGCTCCACGAGCGATCTTGATGCCGGTAATCATGTATAGGTTATCTCGAAAGCGACTATCCTTGATCGTCTGCTGGATTACCGGCTCTTTGAATATCATCTGGACGTCGGCGAGAGAAGGTGAGATGGTCCGCGTGATGAGCGCTGCGAATTTATACGTTGCCGAGGATAAGTTATCCCATGTTCCCGATACTTCGGCGTTGATTCCGGTTCCGCTGAGAAACTCAACCCATACTCCAGTCTTGCCTTTCCCGGTCTTGGTGAGTGAGCGAGAGGAGTCTATGAGTGTTGACTCATGGACCTCCAGGGCTGCGAGGAGGAGGCTTTTGTTGCCATTTATGGAGAGTTCGGGAGAGCGTGGGGATTTGATGATGCTGCCTAGAAATATTGGGCCGCTCGGAGGAGTATCTCGAGTTGGGACGAGGAAGTAGGTTTTCGACATGTTTGGATTATGGCACGTGATGCTTATGTGTGCTGGCCGGCCTGTTCTACTTTGTCGCTCTGGTCGCAGATATCCATCAAAGTAGGCCCCCAAAGTTAGAACATGAATATGTGATCGTGGTATGGTTTCTACTGAAGGGGGAAGCTTCAAGAAAAATCTGAGCTGAGCGAGCTCTCGGACGATTCCGAGTACGTGACAGGAGGCCTCTCTCGTTTCCTCGAAGGCCTCGACAGCATAAATTGTTCGAACTTCGTCGTTCTGTCAATCACAACCTTGGTAGCAGTATATTCCGTATGTTCGGTGACAGTGTGTAGTATCACAGGAGCTACATTCGGGTTCGCAACATACGCCTCTTCAATGGCACCTTTCCGCGATTGAGGAATCCAACCGGCTCTGCTACTCCTGATGCAACACCAAACCAGCATCAGTAGCACTAAAAACCCAAGGATCGATCCGACAACAATTCCAATGACTGCTCCTGTCGATGGCGATGAGCTTGCTACTGGTGGAGGTGTTGGAACCGGTTGGTCGCCAAGCAGGATAATAGATGTGTATGTTGGACCGACGAGGGTGACCCAGAGACTTGTTGGCGTAGAGTCTTCTCGTGCTGTGATGGGGAAACCGGTCATTGAATTAGAGCTATAAAATGGGTTTGGAAGCACGCAAAGCGAAACATCGGGTTCGTTCAGATAGATGGCGGTGTGTTTATTATGTGGTGATATGCGGGGTTTCTTGGGTTGGCCTAGCTACCAGCTCAGATGCTGACAACAACGTAAACGTATCCTAGGCCTAGGTCCCACAGGGTTTCGAAAATATAATTCTATCGCATAAGAAGATACTATGAAATCCGCTTGGAGCAAGAGTAAATTTATTTTGCATTTGAGGGGATTGATGTATCTAACATTCTATCTGTTAGGAATGACAAAGTTTGATATGAGTGAACACCAAGATCCACTCCAGCGGCACGGGCAGCACCGCACCCATACCTCATACCGAGCTTGCAATCAAGCTTACACACCAGAGCTTACAGGGTCGGCCGAACTTCATCTCTGCTAGCCGCCTTTGTCGCACTCACACACAAATGCGGCTGAATGACTCGAAATCTCGACCCCGAGTCTCATGGGTGTCCTCGAGAAGTCCGTAGATGGCTCAAGGCGAGCAGAGTCTGACAAATGGAAGGAGAGACACCAGAAAGCTCAGCGACTTGCTGATGACGGGCAACTTGAAGAGGCCGTGGTTCTGTTCCGGCAGAATCTTGATTGGAGCCTGGAGATTTTGGGAAGAGATCACGATTCGACCGTTTTTGATCAAGAGACACTTGCTTATTCTTTGTATGGATTGAAAAAATATGAAGAAGCAAGAAAATTGGACCAGGCAGCACTGAATACCAGGATTCGAGTCGAAGGAATCAGCCCGGCTTCCAAACAGCTGCTTGAAGTCCAGGTAAACCTGGCGAAAGATTACGTGGGACTTAAAAACCACAAGAAAGCGGTTAATTTGTTTCAGAAGACGTACGATACTTTCAAAGAGGACACTATAGAGGCTCTGAAAATCAAGTACGATATCGCGGCTTGTTGGCACAATCTTGGGGACTTTGAGAAATCCAAAAAGTTGAATCAAGAAATCTTGGATGCAAGAATTCAGCTTAAAGCTCCGAAGGCACAAATCGAGTTGAGTGAGAATGCTCTTTGGCAAAATGTAAAGAGAATCGAGAGCGCGAGGAGGAAAATGGAAGCTGCCGAGAAGAAGGCTGCTGAAAAGAAAGCTGCTGAGATGGTGGACGCAGAAAGGAGGGACGAGGAGAAGAAGGAAACTGATGAGATGGCCGCCGAAAAACAAGAGGCCGAAGCTAGGAAAGCAGCAAAAGTCAAGGCTGCTGAGAAGAAGGAGGCAGATAAGAAGGCAGCGGAACTGCAGGCGACGAAGGCTGAGAAAGCGAGAAAGGGGAAAGAATTAACTGAGGCTACTGAAAGGGAGATATTGGCGGAAAAATATAGAACAAAAGAGCTTGCTGACAGGAAGGTTGCTGAGGACAAGACTGCTAAAGACGCCGAAGAAAAAACCAAACGAACTTCAGACAAAGCATCAGCGATTCCAGTCCCGGAGATCAATATTCAACAACCTCAGCAGAGAGCTTCATCTGTTCCGAGAGCTAACTCAGGTGCCAGACCCAGTAGCCCTCAACACATCTATACTATTGAACCTCGCTCGAGAGCAAGTTCCCAGGATGGTCGAGTTATCCCGGGTCAGATCCAATTCCGTCATGTATCAAGGTCCAAGATATTCTCAGAGCTTAGAGCGTTGCAGAGTTCAACACCCTCTAATGCGAGTGAGGCTAGAAGCCATTCTCAATCGATAGATTCGATACCAGGATCCGGAGTTCCAGATGTTTCGAATGACACCGAGCCTCCTCCAAACCACCAAAAGTCTGGGTCGTTAAATCTCAACCCGGAACACGTGAAGAAATCAGTTCCAGATCTTTCCAGATCACGGTCTCTAAACGCTCCGAAAGACAGGAACACCCCAACCCCAACCGCGAGGCGGAGGTCGGTGTCGCATACGCCTGCTGATGATCGTGAGTTCCATAAAGATATCAGCCGGAACATGTTACTGATTGATCCATAACAGACCAAATCTATAGGCAGCTGTTCGATGCAAAGGGAGGAAAAGACGACCATGACAGGTAGACATTTTCATTCTCGTCATCCGAGCACGTGACTGACCTTGAAAGCCTCCATGCGGTGAACAGCTGGTTCCATAGTCTCCAATCCGAGACCCAGAAGCTGTTAAAACCTTTGCGGAGATCACAAGGGAAGCGAGTCAAAATCGCTATCCTCGACACAGGAATCGATCTCTCACACCCAGACTTCAAGAAGGACCAATCAGCTTCTAGTACGAACAGGAGGATCAAAACCCCAGAAGATTTTCTCGATATCGAAGAAAATGCCCACGATACATGTGGGCATGGAACACATTGTGTGGGGCTGCTGAGAAAGGTAGCCCCTGAAGCTGATATATACGTTGCACGAGTGGCCAAGGACTTCGGCGGTAATCTGGATCCTGAGGTTGTCGCAAAGGTAAGTCGAGCAGCTTGTGCTTCCTCTCTGGATCTTTACACTAACAATGTAGGCCATCAACCGTGCATGTAACAGCGGAAAAGATAGCGAGGGTAAGCGAAACTGGAATGTAGACATCCTCTCCATGTCGTTCGGTTTCTACGGCCATTCTCGAGTCGTCCAAACCGCCATTCAACAGGCGTTGAGCAAGCCCGTTCTTGTATTTGCCGCTGCCTCGAATAATGGCACCAGACGAGACGTCGCATTTCCAGCCTGGCTACAAGGTGTAATTTGCATCAACTCGGCTACAGCAGACGGCGTCCCCTCCAGCTTCAACCCCGAGCTCAATCCCGCCAAAAACTTCAGCATCGTCGGCGAAAACGTTGAATCCACTTGGATCAATCATCACAACACGTTACACAAGCCCATGTCTGGGACTTCTGTAGCGACTCCTATAGCTGCAGGTATAGCGGCGCTTGTGCTGGAATATGTGCTGCAGAACGATCCGGAGAGCTTTTTAATCGAACAGCTAGATGACTTTAAGCAGTATGATGGCATGACGACGATATTTTCACTAATGGCAAAAAGTAAGGATGGATACAGGAATGTGGTTCCTTGGAGTTTGTTAGCGGATGGGAATACAAGGGCGATGGTTACTGGAAGGATCGAGTGGGAAATGAGGAAATTTCGGGGTCAGTGAATGGCAGTCTGGTGAATGGGCACAAACAATGCTACCTCTTGAGGATGCCAGATTGAAGTAGTGGGGAGTATCACTGCTCGATCTGCTCCCAACTGATTTGAGACAATGGACGTCGGACAAGGACTGTAATCTGACATACGACATGTATCGCGCCGCGGTAGCCATTTAGAACATCTTCTCAGACTTCTCTCAGAGCTTGAAGGCTCTGCCATATATATCATCACGTTCGAAACCGGACTTCCAATACTAACAGAGCCAAGATCCGATTTTTCATCGAAAATAACATTGAGCAATGGTGCTGAAGCTATTAAAATATCAGTTCCTGCACTTTCTACAGAAGATGAGTTACCATCTCTCTCCTGTATCTCGGTACCGTACCAGCACTTATTTTCCGCAAATTCTGTATATGTCAATTTGTCAAAAGAGGGTCAAGCCGGGGATATGGCTTGATACTCGAAGATGAATACATAAATGGCGTATACAGCCCGACTCCAACCAACAGCAAGCCAATCCTTTAATTTTAGCTCCCGCCTATATCGGTGCATCATTTTCGAGTAGCATTATATCTCTGTAGAAAATCTTATTTTAAACCGTGCCTTTTGGCTGTTGTCATACTGATAGAAGGAATGACTTGAGGAAGAAGGTGGGGGTATTGTTCGCAGAAGTTTGCCCAGCAACAGTTGAACGCTGCCATGGTGGTCTTGAAAACTCCATCCTTAAGCTTTGGACCATGAGTTGCTTGTAACAGGTCTCCGAGTCTCTCGTACTGTCTGATAAAAATTCTTGGATGATATGCTGTCAGCTGGGATCTTCGAGTGTAATGGTTGATTTGGAAATGTTGGGCCTTCAATCTAGTGAGGGCGAGTAGTGAGTCGGCAGGCCTCTTGGTAAATAAAAGCCTGATTTCGAACAGTGTAGGGCCCTGAGCGGCTTGACTTTGATGGTGAACATCTAAGAAGCCGGAATGAAGCAAGATCATTATAAAACGAGAGGACTTAGAATGAGATCTATCTCAGTCTCATAGCCTAGATTCTGTTTCGTGAAAGTTGAAAACTGCTCAGGAGCTTTTGATAAGACTAAGACGTTCTACCAGGGCTATGCCATCAAACTCCCCAGGACATCCTGATACCTGATCCTTGGCATATAATTTTTGTGTTTGTTTACTGACCGCGACTCCGAGACCTAATCTATTACCATTTTGCCAAAAGTTCGAGCTCCCTCGAAGTCCCTCCCACAACATCGTTCCCCGACAGGCCAGAGTCCAGACCTATCAACTCCACCTTCAACTATCATGGCATCATCGTATGAAAACGTCATAAATGACATCTGGGCTAAGCTTGTATCAGACGGTTCGCAGCGAAGACCAACGACATCAAAATCAACTTTTGAAAATGTTTGTGACACCTTCTACCAGGCGGAGCACTGTCCAGAGTCGGCATCATGTAGCAACGACATCAAGTTGTACCGTGCTGAATGGAACATTCATGCGTATTACTGTGAGTTTCCGGGCCGTTATCACACGAATTAGTTGTTTCCGCATGCTAATGTTGTGCTTTTAAGTTGGTGAATATAGCAACTTTCCTGGGATCGACCCAGCAGTCTCCAGACCCCTAGAATCATCCTCTCTATCGAGCAAGGTAGCAGATTTACAATCATATTTCCCTATCAAGAATGGACCTTCGGATAGAACAGGACCAGCAGCTAGCCTACGTCAGTCAGTTCGTCCCGCTGATCAGCACAAGATGACTATAGCCGACGAGGTATCAGCCAACCGGCAGAGATTAGAAGATGCCCTGCGCTCTCGAAACCCAAACTACAAAGTTCAGCTCGGATGGAATTCGACAACCGGCGAGCCATGGTTCGCCGTTCGCTCCTACGCTGATAACTCATACCCCGCTCTGTGCGGCCCAAACTCCAAGGTCCTCCATAATGTGGCTGTTCTAGCTCCGGAAGTCGTCCTACAATACGAGCGCTTCCCTCATTTAGGATATACCCTCATGTGGCCCGAGTTCTCAACCCCATCAGATATCAGCAACACTCGAGTTTGGATGCGCTTCAACCAGTTTCGTGCCTTCCTCCAGGACTGGGGATCAAAGAGGGGTAAAGTTGATATGATGGACGGGTGTTTAAAGACGTTTCAGAACAGACCGGATGAGCAACAGGAAGGGTTGCCTTTGCCTGTTGGATTCGTTCTGGATCGGAAGTTGGTGACGAGAGTCCTAGGGATCCCGTCCCCGGCCACACATAGGGAAGATTTTAGACGTACCAGAACAAAAGGTATAAATAAGAGAGATGGACTCTATACCAGTAGGTGGAAAAGTTACCTATACCAGTAGGTGGAAAAGTTATCGGTCGCCTGACGGTGGATTGGGAAAGCATATCTAGAAGAGCTAGCATGGGCAGGGTGGAACAACAGCCAGGCTCGGTAGAGAATGCATGTTGAGTCAGCGCTGTATGGTGGTACTGGTGGGTAGTAAGCTTAGGAAGTTAGAGCCATTAACGAAACTAAGGCACGGGAGATACTATCGTCTTGCTTGAAATGTCAATCTCAAAGTGATATGATCAGCTATGAGGCAATGACTTACTAGACTCCGGATTAATGTTAGCAAACCCGCCCTTATAATTTGCAAGTGATATAAAGGCTAAAGCCGACTTTTTGTAAGTAAATCACGCATGAAACATGAGTTGAGAGAAACTTAATCATGACTTCAGGAGTAGTGGGGGCTGTTTGGAGTAAGCTAGATTGTAGCCTACCAAGTAGCTTCGAAATAAATCGAAGAGAAAATTATTCTGAGAAGATTTAGCATATCTGTTGCTAGGACACCGTCTACTTCGTCTCTTTATTACCAACCAGAATTGTATTATCCAGCAAAACTGCAAATCTGCTTTCCAAAAATTCCAGACCGAGGTATATAGCTTCGGGTCTCTTGCATCTCCTCACCTCACTTTTCAGATTTCCACGAAGCTTGCGGTGAAATCATGGGATGAACAAGCGAGTGTGTGCACTTTGTCGTTCGTGAGGACTGAAGCCTCCAAACAGATGTGAGAGCGTATGTTAGCAACATCCGAGCCTATGCAGATAGTCCAAGTGCATGACACTTATTTGAGAGCTCGCTCTTGGGAAAGCACGGAAGAGCAATTCAATTCCCAGATGGCGCTCCATTCTGTATTTAAGACTGAACTGGGCATGGCAGAGACTTTCAGAGCAAGAGAGAATCCCGTCCAATTATCAAGTATATTATTCGACTTAGGCTATCATTCGTTATGCTTACTGTAACTATGATTGTAGAGAAACGGTAGCAGTAGGTATCGTAGAACAATTTGAAACTATCTGGCGTATCTGGCAATTGGAGGTGGGGGTCCAGTCCTTCTTTCTCAAGCAGATTACAAACTTGAATCAGATCACTTGCGATGCCGTCAGAGTTAGTACACCACCCACATATATCTAGAGTTTTTTTCTAAAAAAATATCTCAGATCCTCTCTTATAATTTGTCACACGACAGATGAAGTTAAATACTTGATATCGGACGAATCGGTGTTGTGAGGCTGGACCTTGCATGCTACATTTTTGGAAGTTAAGCCTGTATACAATATAATAGTGACGATTTGGATTTCCGTGGATATGGGAGGTGTAATGTGAGGAAGAAGAGTAGAGAAATGATATATCACGTTGGTCAAAGTATAGAGTCAGAAAACATGAATGTAAATAAAGAGATCAGAGGAGAAGATGGAGTGTCGTCGGATCTCGGTCGCTTACTCAAGCCTAAGCAAGGATCAAGGGAGGAAAACAAGCCCCCGAATTTTCGCTCTAAAAGCGGCGCCACTCTACCTATTCTAAAAGCTAAGTACAGGCAAATGTAAACTGCTTCGATTCCTAATGAATAGTTTGACAATGGCTAGATCACATATACATAGGCCATGCAATTGTATTACATTTTTTATTATCAAGAGAAGATAACTACAATTTTATCACTACTGCAATACATCATCACAGGAAATGTGAATGATCTTCCCTTGAACATCATGAAAACTGGTACTATCCACCTTTTTATTAATTTTATATTAAAAGAGCTCTAAGACCAGTTCGAACCTTCCCGGTTTCCGTGTTTCTACCTTTTTCGATAGTCATTAAAGTCCTCTCAATACATATTGACCCGTTGGGCTTGACCGGCTACTGTTTACAGTTTATGATATTAATTAATTAGAACTAAGTCTGATAGATACAATACAGAACAAGACGTCACATTGGTTCTGAATTGCACGCTGTAATATAACAATATTTAGTATTTTTTTCATTAATAGTTACATTATAATCACTCTTTTGAGGCATAAGTTGACTTGTCGAATTTCCCAAGCCCCTATACTCCTGCGTGCAGTTCAAAGTGTCCAAATCTCATAACCTTCATCTAGGATCTTCTCTCTCTGCTAGAATGTTGACTCTTCAACTCCTGCATGCTTCTGGGGCGGGGTGCGGTCTGGAGGAATCGTGCTTGCTTCGAGAATGAGTGATGGAACTCCTTTCGATTGGCGTAGTAGAATTCTATCATCTGTGGTAGTTGGATCGCGTCAAGTCTGTGGTAAGACTCGAAACCTCTGCGGCAAGCATCAGCTTGCAAGATAGTGCCCTCGTTGTGAGGATTTGAGTTTGACTTAATTTCCAGCCAAAAGGTAGTCAGGTTCTTGGTGGCGTCTGTTGACTCCTCGCTTCGCTCGATTTGAAAAACCACAGCCGGAAAGAACTTGTTGACTTCTTCCATAGCCCGACCTTGAGATCCCATAATCTTGTCGTACGCATTTGGATGAGTGAACTGCAGTTTATCGTGTGGCAGGCCCGTCGTCAGATTGATGTGAGGCGTGGATGACTTAGCGCGGGAGATTGGCAGACCTGGGGCACCCGAAGTAGTATTGTCATAGGTAGGGGGACCATGTTGTCTAGATCTACCTGCAGTAGTGGCAATCAACGAGCGAGCATGCGATGATTCGCTAGACTCTGTCGGGATGTCAAAATGGCGTGAGCCAGCTAACAAAGTACCTCCAGATGTAAGGACAATGGGTGGGCGACTTAGATCAGACTCTTGGGTTGGTGCTACAGACTCTTGCGCACTAAGTGCAATCGCACGCTCTTGCCATGAGGATCGGACTGGTTCGCGATTGGTATTAGAGAAATTTCTTTGTGGAGAATAGCGAGACTCATAGTCCCGGCGGGACGAGACTCTTGCTGTTGGCGAACGCGAGCGGCGATTTTCTCGGGAATATGTGTTTTGTGAGTTGAGTCTGTACGAGTCGATTTTGCCTCCCCTTCTAGAAACTGTAGATGCTTGACGAATCTGTCTCTCGCTTGACGGGTTATGCTGCATATGAAGAGGTGTTGAAGAAGCCTTGGTCTTGGTGCTTTCAGGTACAGCGATAGGATCTTGAGCTTTGGGGAACAAGTGTAGTTCTCCTGTGCCCCCTTGATAGTTGTTAGCTATCATAGCCCTGCGCGATGAGGATATGACTTACAAAAATCAACAAAGGTTCGGCGCTCTGCTAGATATTGCTGAATGTAGCGCGGTGCGTCCGGGCGCTCAGCCTCCAACAATCTCTGGTTGTCGTCAACTGCAGTCCAGACCTGGAGCTCGTCGACCATCTGTCCAGCTAAAGCTGGTGGGTGCGTTCGGGCGCAAGCACGAGCGCGTTGCAAGAGCCAAATCATGGGCGACTCGGACACGACGGACAGAGGGGCTGCTGCTGGTTCTGCAGTCACTATGGGGTGCTTTTGTGGCTCCTCCATACTGATCTCTGTCATCTCTTAGTATGAGATGAGTTGATGATCTGGGAGAAAACAAGATCGATCAAGACTTGGTCGAGAAATTTATAAGAATTGAGGATACTGTTTGTTGACAATATTTGGCGCTAATTTAGCGTTCTAATTAAGCGAATAAGCTAGATCAGCTCAAATTGTCTTCAAACAAAGAGGTTCAAACCATGCAAACTATTGAAGGATCAGGCAGAACTCAGGCCTCCTTCTTGCTCTAGAAACATTACTGACATAAGAGGGCTGCCAGGAAGAAATCAAAAGCTTTAAACTCAAGTTCATGGAGTCTGTGAGCAGTAAATTGTAGCACAGCTGCATAGGATAATTTCTTTCATCAGATAATCTCCGGATCGTCTATACTTCAGCTTCCACTACTTCAGTTCTAAAAAAAATAAAAGTACGCATATACGTGCCACCTGCCGCGTTTCTGCCTTGCTTCTTCCTCGGCGCAACCTCGTTTTTTTTTGATCCGAGAAACGGAAAAAAAAAGAGGGAGAAAAATATCAAAAACTGTGTTTTGGGGCCAGAGACTTGGCTTACCCAATGTAGAAATACCGGGCGAACCGATTTTTTAAAGCCATCATCGACGGGATTTTACCCTACGCATTCCCATCTAACTTACGCCTCAGAATGGTGCATTAGCGAATAGCGGTTGCGCTAAACAAGCTCATCGAATCATTGAAAGTGTTCTGCCTATTTCGATATATATGTCACAAAGTGAGCTCGGGTCAGGGCTCGCTTAGCGGCGACGGCGAGGCTAGGCCGGAATTTCCTGCACGAGAAAAACATCCCCGGCTATCACCCAAACGTTCCAAACTATCCAATCTGATCGTAAGATCTAAGTAGTCATTCATATTCTTCTCATCATCTCATCATCTCCGCCACTCGGGAATCAGAAACCTGGATATTGGAGTCTGTTTGTACAAGGTGTCAGCACATAATTCAACGTTATCTTTCTGATGTTTGGCATTTCTTCAAAGTCCTTCAAAACCAATATAACATGAATAGAATAAGCAAATTAAGCTCTAGACTGTCTACTTACATCATTGAGCCACAATAAAAACTCCCCATACAGATACGAAGCCAGAACTACTACGAGGAGAATCAAGAGATTCCGGGTTCCAGTGACAGCTCGACGTAGCTTGTTTGGTATGTAAGCAAATCTAATCATATATAGCGTTCTGAAGTTCTTATAGACGGGGAGTTTCCTTTCCAACACTTCAAACTACAACATCATATCAAAACCCAGCACTATTCTTCAAGTCAATTGTCGCCTCTCTTTACCCTTGGCAAGCATTGTCACTTGTGTAAGCTACTAAGATTCAATTTATCCTACCTTCTGGAGTGGAATCCTAACAGGCAATGTCAAGCATATTCGAGTTGAAAAATTAGTACCCAAGTACGGTGACCACTGTGAGCCTGTGGTTGTGACAATCACGCCAAATGTATCGACTTCAACTGCATATATAAGCCACACACTTTATAAAGCATCAAAATTTAGGCTTAGCTTGAGTTCCATCTGCATCTGAGGTTTCATGACAAAGAAGACTAACTTTAACTTCTACAAGTCTGTTGAGTCGCATCACGAGTACTGGAAAGCTACAGTTCACTATCTATCTATCTCCACTTCATACAATACTGCAGTCACTGTTAAGACCTCACCTCCTTAGACAAATAGATAAATCCACCCTACGGACCCTGGAGGAATGAGGCCCCTGCGGTGCACGAGAATAATCCGAATCATACACTCAAATCAACTGCGAGAACAATAGTGTATACAGATATAAAGAGGGTAAGCCCCCTTCATCCTCCCTGCTACCGATCCCAGCACCTCTTCTCTCACAAGCAGCATCCACAAAAGCCCAAAACCATCAATCGCATACGCCCAGAAAATCTGCTTCCACTCCACGCTAGCCCAGATGATTTTCTCGATACCATAGTGCCAGAGCGGCACCGCTAGCGATACCATGCAGGCATCGTACCACCCCTGTTCAGCCCAGAAGTGCCATGCACCGAACCGGAGAATCGTAGAGAGGAGGAACCAGGTGCCGAGCGAGCGGGCTGCGAGATCCGTGAATTGTGAGCGAGCGCCAGGTGTGTAGTTCTGACGGATGGTTGTGGGATCAAGGTTGAGCGAGAGGTAGCCCGAGAGGCCGATTAAGGCGGTCTGTGAGGGATTTTTGTTATTCTTTTTGTACTTAGATAGTAGGGCTACCGGCACTGTGTATAGCTTACAAAGAGGATGTAACGCCGAAGCCAGGTATGCTTGGCCATTTATCGCGCGGTATAAAATCTTTCCCCATCTGGTGCGTGGATTGTCGCTTTAGAGCTTCGAAGGTCGAAATAGCAAGACCGAGCTCAACAATTAAGTCTTCATTGATCCAAAGTATTTCGTAAGTCTTTTAAACCTAACTCCTTGTCTTATGTCAGCTCGCTTTGATGCGGTTGAAGGGTCTCAGGAAATAATTACTTCCTGCAGATCCGCCATATGCATGCCCAGGCAGACCAGTGAAGCCACAAGCTTGGCAGTTATACATTCAACAGCCACGGCGTTTATTACTTTGAAATATGACATCTACAGAGACTCAGTAGATGTAATTTTGACGAACAAAGGTCTCTTAAGTACTGTAGTAGAGTTGCACGTCTATTTGTAATGGACAATGAATTGTGGGATCTTCCATACCTCATGTAGGTATACTTCAAGCCAATTACCTTTTATTATGATGTGACTAGTCTAATTATAATTAAACCATACTCAACATAATTCTCTTCTGCAGGGTGTCTCGATGAAGAAGTAACAGAGCTTGAGAATTGGACCAAAGTTGTAGGACTTCCATTGTTTGCATGAGCATTAGATAGGAAGTCTGGTATAAAGGGCAGAGATGAAGTTAGGATAGACTACAGACTAGCTTAGTTGCTTAAAGCTCCATTCTAGGTGGATTCTACTGTATACTATGATTGACCAACGCTAAAGCACATACGCTAGAGCTGCAATCGAAACTTCATCCTGGTCTTTTCGTATCCTCTCAATGACTGCTTGCAGAAAGGCAGAACATGTTCTAAATAAAGCTTAGATCATCGCGATTCGCCTGCAACCATTGATGTAAAGCCATATATGGATTTCTGGTAAATCATGCTCTTGGTTCTCTGTGCATGTAGTTCAAAAGTGTTCAAATCTTATATGAAAATCCAAGTCGTGTCATGGTAGTGCATATGAGAGTTGTCAAGCTGTTTGGAACAATTTGGCAAATTAAACATTCGGACAACTGTACAGTAACTCTATCTAGGCGAGAAAATAATTAATGGTTTAATTGTCTGTACAAGCGCTTGCTGGTCAAAGATTACTTTGCTATCAGGTTCGGATTTAATTTTAAGGAGAACGAGCTTCTATTATATATGAGAGACTCCTGAATTACGAATCGTTTGTGTCATCAAGCCCAGGCCAGGGCAAGCGCGAGCGCAACCATGGCATGCGGGATCCTCGGCCCTCCATTTCTCCGCATTCTACTGTACACCTCACCCCGGAAAACCCCACACATCCCATACGACACTCTTCTTCCTTCCTCCACCAACCATTCCCATTTGCGTATGCGCCGTCTACCCCACGCCAAACCTGAAGCCGTCATGGAATCGGCACGAGGAACCAAGAGGCGAAAGGGGATGAGGATGCAGGGCTCGAGTTGGCCAAAAGGGCACGAATCGATGCAGCCGCCTCCGGGTCAATACAAGTGCGAATGCAAGCTAGAACTAATCAACAACAGAAGCTACTACCTACTCCTTCCTTCACTCCTACTTCATGTTTAGACCACTTTTCTCCTTCTCTTGTACGACAATACCCATTCCTTTCCATCCTATCCCATCCCATCCCATCTCATCCCACTCTCCATTCTCGTCTTGTGTGCTGCAGATGAATCGAGGCCGCGTATAGTTTTACTTGGCCAAACCTGTTTTCTATCTGGCAAATGCCAACCCTACTTCCTCTCGACACCTTGTCGTGGGAAGAACGCGTTTTGCCATCATGATAAACTCGTCGACAATGCGGCCGACGATGGGACACTGTCGTGCCGGCATACGCTCTGCCGCTATCATCTCGTTGCCTGCAAGTTACCGAAGTCTTTTAGGTATGTCAAGTTGGTCTGCTGGTTGCTTAATCTAATGTGTTGCAGCTCGCCATACACGACCTTTGTATCGTCCGGCTCAGAGATGGAATGAACAGAAGCAGTTGCGTCCTCGAGTCTCTGCAATTATACCTGCTCGACACGGCACCGTTCTCTCGACCTCTGGGGAACCTGTTCCTCCCGTCACCACGACTCCCTATTCCGAACTGACAATCGGCGTGGTCCGCGAGACATATCCTAATGAGAGACGCGTAGCCATTACTCCTCACAATGCAGCTCTACTGCTGAAGAAGGGATTCAAGCGCGTGCTGCTCGAACGTGGAGCCGGAGTGGAGGCACAATTCACGGATCAGGCTTACGAGAAAGCTGGCGTTACTTTGGGAGAAGGAAAGACGGTGTGGCTAGAGAGCGACATATTATTGAAGGTTCGCGCACCGAGTTTCGAGGGAGCAATGAGTGAGGTAGATCAGATCAAGGACGGAGGAACCATAATCTCGTTCATATACCCAGCACAGAACCAGAAGGTGGTAGAGAAGTTGGCCAACCGAGGGACGACCAGCTTTGCTATGGACATGATACCTAGAATATCAAGAGCTCAAGTTTTCGATGCTTTGAGGTAGGATTTGGAGGTCTTCACCTAGTTAATGAGGGGTTCTGCTGATCACGTGGCAGCTCTATGGCCAATATCGCGGGGTATCGTGCAGTTCTAGAGGCGTCCAATCATTTTGGAAGATTCATGACTGGTCAAGTCACTGCTGCAGGGTAAGTGGCTTTCTCCCTGACTCGAGGATGTACTAAGAATTTATAGAAAAGTAAGCACGCCGGTACCTTTCTTTTCAGCTTACTCATAGATCCAATCAGATCCCTCCATGCAAAGTGCTTGTCATTGGAGCAGGTGTTGCAGGTCTCAGTGCGATTGCTACAGTAAGCTTCTCCGTTCCAATGTATAGCCCTTATAAACATTCCTAGGCACGCCGACTTGGTGCTATCACTCGAGGATTCGATACTCGACCAGCCGCGCGTGAGCAAGTACAATCACTTGGTGCAGAATTCATCGAAGTCGAAATTGAAGAAGATGGCTCAGGCGCAGGCGGGTATGCAAAGGAGATGTCGAAGGAATTCATTGAAGCCGAAATGAAACTCTTTTTAGAGCAATGCCGTGAAGTAGACATTGTAATCACAACCGCCCTGATTCCTGGACGACCTGCCCCAAAACTGATCACTGAAGAGGTATGCTTACTTACAATATCTGGTATTTTCCCTCTGATCTTAGCTCCTTAGATGCTTGCTGCTATGAAACCTGGAAGTGTGGTTGTTGACCTTGCGGCTGAGAATGGCGGGAATTGCGCTGCAACGGTTCCAGGACAGCTTGTTGTCCATAATGGTGTAGCAATTATTGGTATCTCCAATACGAACCAATTTGTTATTGCTTATTGACCCCTAGATAGGATACACTGATCTGCCGTCGCGTCTACCAACGCAGTCATCGACATTGTACTCTAACAACATCACCAAATTCCTGTTATCTATGACCCCCGCGGATGGAACATTTGGTGTCGATCTCAAGGATGAAGTTGTACGAGGCTCAATCGTTACGTACAAGGGCGATGTAGTGCCTACAGCTCCGCGACCAGCACCCCCTCCTGCTAAACATGCCAATCCTGCATTGGATAGTAAGCCAGCTGAGGTCGTCGCAATCACTCCGTGGCAGAAAACCTCCCGTGAAGTAGCGACTGTCACAGGTGGAATGGGACTTGCACTTGCTCTAGGAAAGGCAACCGGACCGATTTTCATGAGCAACGTGTTTACATTCGCTTTGGCTGGACTCGTTGGGTACAGAACTGTATGGGGTGTTACTCCTGCCTTGCATTCACCTTTGATGAGTGTCACAAATGCTATCTCCGGTGAGTACTTTCGTGTGATTTCAAATCTCAAGGCTTCCTATCCTAACAGATCATAGGTATGGTCGGTGTAGGTGGGTTCTTCATCATGGGCGGAGGTCTCATGCCACATACCATTCCACAAGCACTTGGGGCGCTATCGGTTCTTCTAGCATTTGTCAACGTGTCTGGTGGATTCTTGATCACGAAGCGTATGCTAGACATGTTCAAGCGTATGATGTTCACTCCCGAGCCAGTTTCTTGACTGACAATTGGTAGGGCCTACTGATCCTCCCGAATATCCATGGCTCTATGCCATTCCCGGTGCACTATTCAGCGCGGGCTATATTGGCGCTGCATACACTGGCATGGCCGGATTAGTACAGGCAGGTTATCTCGCCAGTTCTCTTCTCTGTATCGGTTCACTCTCTGGCCTTGCGTCACAAGTCACGGCTCGGCAGGGCAATATTCTTGGTGTTTTAGGTGTTAGCAGTGGTATTCTCGCGTCACTTGCTGCCGTAGGCTTCCCTCCCGAGGTCTTGATGCAATTTGGTGGGGTTGCTGCAGTAGGAAGTATTCTTGGCCTTTTGATCGGTCGTCGGACGACTGCCACAGATCTACCTCAGACTGTGGCGGCTTTACATTCCGTCGTTGGTTTGGCAGCGGTTCTAACAAGTTATGGAAGTGTCATGGCTCATATTGGAGACATCTCTACACTACATCTTGTAGCTGGTTATCTGGGCGTCTTGATTGGGGGCGTCACATTTACAGGATCAGTTGTTGCTTTTTTGAAACTTGCGGGTCGTATGTCCTCGAAACCCATTAGACTCCCAGGTCCCCGTCACGCGCTCAACTCTTCACTTCTGGGTCTCAACGTTGCTACTATGGGTACATTCCTCGCCATGGCACCAGGATCCCCAATAATAGCTGCATGTTGTTTGGCTGGAAATGCTGTCCTGAGTTTTTTGAAAGGTTATACCACCACCGCGGCTATCGGAGGAGCTGATATGCGTAAGCTCTCCACTCTTAGATGAGAGCCCTGCTGACCGTTGTAGCCGTCGTCATCACTGTTCTCAATGCCTATTCCGGATTCGCCTTGGTCGCTGAGGGCTTCATGCTCGACAATCCACTCCTCACAACCATAGGTGCACTCATAGGGGTATCTGGGTCAATCCTCTCGTACATTATGTGCGTGGCTATGAATCGTAGCATCACCAACGTTCTTTTTGGCGGTATACCCCCAACCGATAACAGTAACTACAAGATCGAGGGCTCCATCACCAAGACCTCCGTAGATGAAGTCGCGGATGCTCTAGCCACAGCAGAGAGCGTGATCATTGTGGTAGGGTATGGTATGGCAGTGGCAAAGGCTCAACATGCGATATCCGACATCACCAGAATGCTCAAGCATAAAGGCATCAATGTCCGCTTCGCCATTCACCCGGTGGCAGGACGCATGCCCGGCCAGTGCAACGTTCTTCTTGCTGAAGCCAGTGTGCCATATGATAGTACGTATTTCTCGTGTTCACTCCAAACTTAGCTGACCCATACAGTCGTCCTGGAAATGGATGAAATCAATGACGACTTCAACGACACGGACCTCACAGTTGTCATTGGCGCCAACGACACCGTGAATCCCATTGCACTAGAACCCGGTAGCAGTATCGCAGGTATGCCGGTTCTGCATGCCTGGAAGAGTAAGCAAGTCATTGTTATGAAGCGTGGGATGGCGAGTGGGTATGCAGATGTCCCGAATCCGATGTTTTATATGCCAGGCACCAAGATGCTGTTTGGAGATGCGAAGGATAGTTGTGACGGTGAGTTTCCTTGCTTCTAGCCTTCTAGGACACCCGGTGGGGCTCTGAGCTAATTGGTTAATAGCTATTAAGAGTGCATTAGAGGCGCGAGGGAAGATGTATGATGTTTAGGCTGCTTCTTACTATCTAGTCTCAGCATCTGCTTGTCTCAACATCGTCCAAGATGAAGAAGGCTATGTGTTGTGATTGTAAGGACTAACTCATGAGACATGAGGACCGGCGAATATGGATGTGGATTCGGGTGTTCTGCTTTTCTTTCACTAAGCTCCTTTGGCCCGGGGGTCGGCGTAATCATTGCATTCATACATGCATCCTGATAGCCTTCATCTCTGCGTGCATCGCAAACCATAGCGCACATGACTGCGAGTCGGTGAATGAGACAGTACTTCGTAAAAACCATCATGGTTTCCTTCGTTTGCTGCATTGCATCTATGCGAACTCTAGTTTATTCTTTATACTTTTAAAATATGAAAAACCTTAAAAACGCATTTTTAATTTATATCTTCACTTCAAACACAACCCATCATATTTTTTCCCTTTGGGGCATGGATTACATTCTTCGGTAGTTGGCATACTTTTATTGCATATGAGACATGACTACTGTACATGTACATGTACCTCCACTTAACTTTTTCTTCCCCCCACTCGTCCCCTCCCCTCCCCTCCCCTCCCCGCCAAAAACTAGTTGAATACATAAGTGATGTATCATAAAGTGTATTAAAAAAAAAAGAAAACTTGAAAGTAATAAAAAAGAGGGAAAGAAAAAAGAAAAAAGAAAGAGAAGGAGAATAATTAGTATTAATTATTTATGTATTCTTGTTGTTATCTTTTCTTTTTCGCCGGAGAAGAGCCTTAATTGAGAAGAAGAAGATACAGTAAGTAGTACAGTAGGAGAAGAAAAGTGATGGAGATGGAGATGGAGCGAAGGGTAGGGTAGCGTAGGGTAGCCTAGGGTACATAAAGGGCCGGGGAAAAGGTTATTTCTTTGTAGTGTACTGTGTACGTGGTAGTGTAGTTAGTGTATGGTAGTGTACTGATACTGATACGGGGTACGTATGATAGCTAGCTGCCTTGGACTTGGACTTTGTGGGAATAATAGGATAACTAGGTCACGTGAACAGGGATGCTTCCACCTTGGCATCGACTACTGAGCATCAGGAATCTGTATGGGAGTACAGGAAT